>JAFHAW010000233.1:0-152211 GCA_019022515.1 Quercus aquifolioides | reverse complement strand
AGTGCCTTCATGGAGCTTATCTGTTAGATATATCACAAGATTTGATGCAATCCCATAGTATGCATCCTCTCAAACACTTCATACCCTATAAAAAAACATATACAAAAAAAAAAAAAAAAAATAGTGAAATTGTGAAGCATCCTAGGAAATTTTTTGAAAGATATGTTTATACTAAGTGAATGAGAAATATTAATAGAAATAGAATTCAAATGAAAACAGTTGTGTTTGTTTACGATCTATATATGAATTATAGTTTCTCTTTGAAAATATATATGTGACTATGTGAGCCTGTTTCTTAGTTTATTGGCTATGGCTAGCTAGGTATCTTAAATATGAAAGAGTTAAATCTTTATTCAGCAACTTTTGAAGTTTGGCCTAGCTGAATTAGTCTCTTAATGGAAGGATAGAAGGCGCAAATAAGTAAAAAAAACATAAGCTATATACATTACCTACAATGAAATAACAAGCTTTCCATCTCCCAGTCTTTGATCTTAAAACAGGTCTACCCTTGAGATCCACAGTCCCATCTTGCGTGTAATCCTCTCTTTCATCTTCAGGGCCTTTCTCTTCTACCATTGCCTTCTTGTTAAAGAGAAGAAAATAGGGACTAATTGGGTCGTCTAGTTTGAAATCATGTGAGCATTTAGCCTTTTATAAAGTTATGTGGTAGCCAAGGACCTTTTCCACCTGTCATTGAACCACTATCTGACGTCCCTGGCTCCATATAGAACCACTATCTAAGGCTTGTTTCTCAAAAAAAAAAAAAAAAAAAAAAAAAAAAAAAAAAGAGGACCTTTTCCACCTCGAGTTTCTAGAATCATATATTTTCTATTTTCTTTCTTGTTCACTTCTTTTTCCTTTCAAACTATTAAATACCTTTTATCCAATATAAATCAAGCATACTGTCATTTTTTTTTTGGTGATGTTAATTTGCCACCAAAGTATCGAACTAGTCACAAACACCAATTATGAGAGTAAGAGTGATGTTGACATGGTAGTATAGATCATAAACTACAAAATAATAGAAATGGTTATTTTATTTCTAATGACATTGAATTTAAGGATTAATTATAACTGCGGAGAGTTAATTCCATCATAATCAATTGTATTTTATTTTTGACAGGCCACATTATTCTGTAATCTGTATTACCAAACAGAAACTGAAAATGTCTTTGTTGTCGTTAATGTTTATTTTTGTTTGGGAAACACTCATCAAAACATGGATATGTTTTTATTTTTTTTATAAATTTCGAAATTTATTAAAAAAAAAAAAGCCAAAACGGCGTCGTTTTGGCTCAATTAACGGCAGCCCCTAACTGAGTTCTAATGGAGTCCTACATTAACAAAAATTGAAAATTAAAGTAATGAAATGACAAAACTGAAAGTTCAAAAACTGAAATGAAAAAAAATTGAAAGTTAGAGGGTCAGTTTTGCATTTTTGCTTAAAATTTATAATATTTAATATTTCTTATACTTTTGGATCTAGCTAACTAAATACCGGTAATTTTGTAAATTTTAGATGAAGATATTTTTCGACGAGCTTTGCTTACTAGACATAATAACCTCAATGATAATTATTTTGTTTTTGTTACAGCCTCTAGAAGATCGAGCTGAAGTATGATTCTTGTGAGAACTTAAATCTTCAAGAGAGAAAGGAGGTTGATACGTAAATAAATCAAAAGAAAAAAAACTGAAAAGGGCTAGCTGTGGTACCGACAAGGCTTGTAGATGAACACAAGACAACCATAAAGACAAGTTCACTTTATTAGATCCCTCCCATTTGAATCAACGAGGCAATCAAAGTTCAAATGGGTCCAAGAAATTTTGAAACTCTTCTACTTCTTTGTCTCATTTAAGATAGTCAACAACTCTACAGGCCACATATCTAATTTTGGATTATGTTAAGGATGGTTACTAGTCAGTCGAAGAATTAAACCTGTAGGTTTTGATACCGAAGAAATTCAGGAAGACGACTGGATGCACTGTATTAGGGTCCCTTAGTCCCTTGGCTATGCCTTCTTGATAAGGAAAAATGAGGCGTAGACACATAGTCAAGAGGGAGAAAATCTATCACGTATCTAATATATCTATCTATCCTTTCACATGAGGTAGATCCCACATATTATCAAGAATGAGAAAATCTATCATTTCCGATACACGTATCCACTGATTCCACTCCCACATATAATACCACATTGTCAAGAGGAAGAAGTACAATGGTCAATGGTGGGATTAGATTCATCTAGGCACACTTGGTTTATCGTGCTAGAGTGTATTTATTTTAGGACTACAACTAATTTCACACCTATTTTCATAACTATATTATGTGGCAGATTGTGATTTGTCACTTTCACATTGACCAATTACTTTTTTTTTTTCACCACTCATAAACAAACATATGAATTAATAGTTGTGAAAATGAGTGTGAAATTTGTTGTGAACTTATAATTTTCTTTAATGTAACCTTGGCTTCTTTTGGTGTTACTGTCAATGATTCCAATAGTATATTGGAATCCGTTTCGATTTATCCATAAGAATGAAATATTTGGATATCTGTTAATATTAGTGTACTATTTTTTAGAAGCTAATTCTTAGGTTTGAACACGTGACTTGTCACATTGGATGAATGATACTTGTCATTGCATTAAGATTTGACCTTTAAAATTTAAAGTGTGAAAAAAAAAATGATCATTCCAAAATATTAAACAAACTAAAATTCAAACTTAATTAATATATGAAAAATAAATTGGCATATATTCAATATTAACAAAATGTAAACAAAAGAAAGGATATAAAATGATTTTTTCTTAATACATTACTACTTAATTATTTGTGATTTATCAAAATGGAACTTGACTCTTTTTTTGGTTTACTATTATAACAATCATTTATAATTGATTTTGGACCAAATGTCATAATAATTTATTTTCAATGCACAAAATCAAAAAATCCATTAGAAAATTATATCTTAATTTTGTTGTGAAGCCTAGTTTAATAAAATTTATTATTGAAAATGATTGTTACCATAATTGCAATAAATATACAAAGGTAATTAGAAGTGCAACAATTTTATAAAGGAAATAACATTAAATGAAGTTGAAAATCATTTTTATTATCCTTAATATCCAATATATATATACCAAAAATCAATTAGTGTATTAATTAAAAACAAAGCACTCAAAAGATCCTTTAAATGGAAACATGAAATAACAACATCACTCAAAACTCAAACTCTCAAGTTTTTTACTTTTAAGTCCAAACATCAACACAAAATGTAATGCCAAACGCATATAGGTTAAGTGATTATTTGATTTGATTTGATTTTTTGGCCAGTTTTCAATTTGGAAATGCTAGTTTTTAATCTAAGAGGACCAAATATAATTTTTTGTATTTTAACTTTATATATATGTGTGTGTATGTATATGTATGTATGTATGTATTTACTTATTTATATGTTTACAAACTTACCATTTAAAATCCACATTTGGAGATGGGGGTTGCAGTTTCTTATTTAGGGTCCAAATTGGTTAGAAGTGTAGAAAAGTGGGAGAATAGAAAATGATGGGAGGATGGAAAAGTGGGAGGATAGAAAAGATTTTTAATTTCCCTCATTTGTGTTTGGTTAGGAGTGGAAAGTTGAAGGATGGAAAAAGTGAGTTTGTATAAATTTTACGCATATATCTTTGTTAAAAAATGATGCTCAATTAAAATTAAAAAAGTGATAAACAACCCCAAAAAAAAAAAATCAATCACCTAAATTTATTAAAAAATAAAAATCATGTCTAGAAAAAAAAAAAAAAAACATAAAAGAAAGCAAAAGAAAAAAAAAAAAAAGAATATGAGCACTAGACATGTACAAAGCCTGCCCCGTAAATCAAAAGAAAAAAAAAAAAAAGAGAAAAAGAGGCAACATCCAAAGGAAAGAAAAAGAAAAAAGTAAAAAAAAATGAAGACGATCAATGTGGACAAGCTCATGTGCAACTGCACAGGGGGCATTTTTGTCAAAAATGATGTCCAATTTTTCACTTCAGTTTTCTCTCCATTTTGGGGAGAAAAACTTTTTGGTAGGCCCGGGGAGAAAACACCTGAGTCCTACCATTTATTTTCCTTCCTCTCCACCCAACCAAACACACTCCAAAAAGTTTTCATTTCTATTTTTTCTCCAAAGTTTTCCATCCATCCTATTTCACCTCCAAACAAACACATAGGGAGTTGAGGGCCGATGACAAAATATTAGCCTAAGTACTTTAACCTAAGGTTTTTGCTCAAATAACATGTTTTATGACCTTTTTCTTGAATTTTTTTTAGTTATTTTCTTTTACCAATTGAATCATCAAATTGACCAAAACACTTGAAAAATCTTGGTACTGTGGCTACTGCTAGTACAAGTCGGTATAGATTTGTATATTCTCTAGTACGTTTCAGGTTTAGTGAGTAGTACTGGTATGATATTTACAAAATTGAAGAGCAAGAGACCAACTATTGAAGCGAGATTGGAAAATAAGAGAGAATGCTAAGGACATGAGAGAGAAGAGGAGAGAAATGAGGATTGGAGAAAGGGTATTTAAAGAGCATGAGTAGTGACTGTAACTGGGGGCCTAATTGGTTGTGTATGTGTCAAGATCCCACTCATCTAGTAAGCACCGGAAGAGCGGAAGCTTAGGTGACATTGAAGAGTGTCAAAAAGGGATCGTTAAGGTCGAAGCCTAATGTTGAACAAGGGCATTAGGGCCTAAGTCCAGCGAACCCCCTTGGCCAACTTTAAACCCAAAGGGTGCTTGGTCCAAAGGTAACAACTTTACCTTACCCCTCTAATCAATGTACCTTCTGCACCGATCATGTCTTTGGGAGGAAACTCAGATAGAAGTGCTTAGCCACGACCATTGGATTGATTCATACTTCCTTGAGCTCATTGACCAAAAGCCTGTTTGGTTTAGGCAATTTCCATCAACTAATGCTCAATTTCCATTACCCATTACTCATTTTGGGTGGGTCTCACACATAAGATGCATGTTTGGCTCAGTTCTCATCACCCATACCTCAACAAATGAGTGACGGGTGAGTGAGAATGAAAAAAAAAAAAAAGAAGAAGGTGTTTCTGAGTGATGGAAATTGAGTGATGGAAATAGAGTGATGATGGCAATGTTGTAATTCCAATCAACAAGAGAAAGAGGAAATTGGTATAATTTTTAAAACTTTCTATTTGGGCCCATCTTCTGAAAATCTTGGTCCGTGATGCCTACAATTTTTAAATTGATTTCATTGTAAGAGTATTTGCATTAGTTGTTGTAAAATAGCACAAAATCCCAAATTTGCTCAATCAACCTCAAAATATACCCACACCAGTCTATGTATCATTATTAAAAAAAAAAAAAACATATCTGTTATAGTAATTATTTAAATTTACATAGTTGCTATAGGCAAATGAAGATTTTAGTAATTCTTTAGATTTAGGGTTGTGGTTTTTGGTTGATGAAGAGAGATATGATTTGGGATAATAAATAAAAAATGGACAAAGTAATAGCATATATATATTACTAAAAGCTGAAACAATTTTCTATGTGTTTATTACAATGCCAAATATTGTAGCATATCTCCTCTGTGTATGAATTTGATCTCAATGTCGATTGGAGTTTATTTTTTGTTGGCTGTGTTATGAGATGTAGCAATTCTTATATTTCAGTTTAGGAAGTTTTTAAATTTGAAGTTTTCTTGATGTTAAATACCATCTTGGATCTATGAATGCTTAAGTTTTGTTAAAAAAAAAGGTTACTTGGTGATAAGTTAATTAAGAGCTGCAGTTCTCAGGTGGTATAATAGAACCTGCTGCAATTGAATTAGTTAGCCAATCAACTTTCATTATTAAGGTATTCATTGCACACCCATACAAGAATTTGGTAGTTTTTAGCTGAGACAGAGAAAGAGAATACCCATTAGAAAAGGAAATGCTACATCCCCCACAAAGTTATGAAACCTTGTACTGTAAAAGATAATAAAACAAAATATTTTTAAATAGAACAGAAGTCAGATATTAAGATATTCATAAACTTCTCATGATATTTCCTATTTTAGATTAAAAAGACTATCACCCCAAAATAAATTTTAAGAACTCTTATGGCTATGACTCTTGTGACTCATTTTAACCTTGAAGTTTCTTAAGCCCAGCAAAGTAGAAACTAAATTAGATGAGAGGAGCTAATTGCTAAACAGTCAAAACTTATTGTATACCCTGATGAATATAAAAGTAACCACTGATAAAGGAAGATATGTTAGCCTATATATAATGAACAATTAATTGATCATTAATATCAAACATATTTCAGTTCTTTAATCACCTCTGCCAAATCCACCCCCTCCCCCACAAAAAAAGAGAGAGAACCTTGATCACAAAGATGTCCATGTATCTGCAATAGGCAGTAACATTTAATTAACAGTAACCCTTAAGACCATCAAAAGACTTCCTATATTTTGTGATCATAACTTAAATTACCTTTCACTTTAACCCACATGAAAAGGACAATACTATTTTGCTGCAATCCAATGCCCATGTTTATGTTCATTGTTATATCACATATCAGTTCATTGAAGGTCACTATGTTGAATACATCATAGCCATGTTAAGGTATTGACTTCATGTTTGAGTCATGTGACAAACATCTAGCATTTACCATGTCATACACTTATTTTATTCTTGAAAGCAAAAGTTCTTGATAATGATCATACAATATTACACTGCATTGAATTCTAAAACATTACATAAAAATAATTATTATATAATCAGATGTAGATAGCAAAAATAAAATTCTAACAATATAAAAATGTTGAAGTTTAAATACATGATTATTATATAATCATCATTAGATATCAGTTGGGTCTCAATCATATATTTTTATTAATTAGACACAAACAGCAAAAATAGCAACATGTCACAATACATATATCTTAACAAACTGTATCAAAAATCTGATCTCAATGTCGATTGGAATTTATTTTTTGTTGGCTGTGTTATGGGATGTAGCAATTCTTGTATTTCAGTTTGGGAAGTTTTTTAATTTGAAGTTTTCTTGATGTTAAATACCATCTTGGATCTATGAATGCTTTAGTTTTGTTAAAAAAAAAAAAAGGTTACTCGCTGATAAGTTAATTAAGAGCCGCAGTGTGTAGAAGGATTCACATTTCTAAGATATTTCTAAAGGTATTTTTTTTTAATTGTTTGCTTTGTCTTTGCCCATTAAACAATAAGCTAGATCAAGAGTTGCACTTATCAAGTTAAAAAAAAAAGGGATTAAGAGCTACATATTGAAAAATTGATTCTTTCTATCTTTGATCTTAAAAAAAAGAATCAGATTCAATTCCAGTTGCATTAACAAATTCTATTATTTTATATGGATTGTAAATAATATAAAATGTCTTTTTTAATAAATGTTTTATGAATTATTATTTATATTAGTTTAAAATATTATTGATTGATGATTGTGAAAAGGGGTTTTTATTTTTGCTCTGTTTTATGCTTTATCAATGGGTATCATGACAACAATCTAAAATCGACCTACCTTTGCAAGTAGAAAATTTGAATGGAAAAACATTTGTTTTCCAAATATAATTAAATGAATATAATCTCAAGTTTAAGAAGATGGGAATTCTACATAGTTAAGAAAGTTTTTGACTCTATTATAGAAACTGGCAAAAAAATTTAGCTTGAGAAGTGCATATTTTTTTAATATAGCAAAATTACAAATTTGATATCTACTTCTGCATGTCGTAATACATTTCTCAACGTGTTTTATTGACAAGCTTATATTAGTGGTACTTCAAATGAATGTAAGAACAACAAAGGAAGAAGATACAAAAGTACTTTAAAGTTGTCTTTCAATTGATTGGAAATTGATATTTTAGCATTTATTGGATATTTGAGGATGTAAAGGATTGAAATCCTAATTTTAATTTTAATTTAAGTTTGATTTATATTTTCCATTTCGTAATTTAATGTTTCATATCAAGGATAGGAATTCTAATGTGAAATCAAAGATGAAGAATCGTTTGATTTAAGAATTGTTTAAATCTTCGTACACAATAGCTTTCCCGTGCATCGCACGGGTTAGCGACTGGTTTTAATGAAATGTAATGTAAAATATGATGTGGAGTGTTTTAAAAAGTGAGTTTGTAAAAATAGAAAAAGTAGATGCTTATACTAAACTAGACATGAATTTTTGCATGAACTAATGTGAATGCTCTAATGAAATAAGAAACAATGATGTTTTGTATCTTTGTTTTTGTTAGTAGATTGATTGCATTGTAATATATTACAAACAATGATTTTATGTTTTTATCTTTGTTAATAAATTGTTAATTGGCGCTCTTCTAACTTGAAATCTTGGTTTCGTTCCTAATTGAAAGAAAGTCTTTGCACCATCATGTTAGTGTTGATTAACATGACCTATTGCCACCCCTTTTGAATTAAATGCAACAAGTAAGTTGCCCGTGCGATGCACAGATAATTTTATAATGTTTTATGTAAATTTGTTTTTGAAAAATATTATACATATATTATAGCATATTTATTATAAAACTTTGTTTGTAATGAGTTCATCATAAAAAGTAACAATTATAAATTGCACACATATATCTATTATAATTATTTTGTTCAAGTAATGAGCAATAATTAAAACAACTTTGGAGTAATATTGTATAATAAAAGTTGATAAAAGCATATTAATTCATTCTATGTTATTGATTTTTATTATGTGATGTAATAAAAAGCTTCATTACGATTTTTTTTTTTTTGGTTTCTTCAATGCTTTGTTATTGTG
Source organism: Quercus aquifolioides (assembly GCA_019022515.1). Classification (NCBI taxonomy): domain Eukaryota; kingdom Viridiplantae; phylum Streptophyta; class Magnoliopsida; order Fagales; family Fagaceae; genus Quercus; species Quercus aquifolioides. The sequence goes on along the minus strand of JAFHAW010000233.1, from coordinate 143,401 downwards.
GTATGGTGATGCTTGTTATCATTATTAGTTTCTCCATCTTCAACGTTTGAAGTTTAGTCCTTATTTGTTCAAATTTTGAGCTTTCATAACTTTTTCCTTTGTTGCATCATTTGTGTTAATCACTAATGAATTGGCATCGGGAGATTCTTGATTGGATCTTACAAAGTTCAGATTTTGTCGCTAAGATTTTTCGTAAGTATTTGCATTTATGTTAAATTTCAATGATGTGACAATTTTTTTGTAAATATTTTTATTTTATTTTATTTTTGTTAATTTTGGAATAGTGCGATAAAAAGAATTAATATAGTATATTGGATTGTGTATATATATATATATATATATATATAATTTTTTTTTTCTTCCATACCTTTTTGTCATTTGAAGGTGCATCAAAAATCTTAGCAACTATGTAATTTTCAAAACCATCCTTTAGATTGAATTCATTCAAATGAAGTAAGAAAATCCTTTTTTTTTTTCAAATCACGTGGGATTCCTTCTCAAATATCAATAGTTTTACAATAATTTAAATAAGTTGTACCTCTGTTTATTTTTTAGCAAGATCTCTTGTAGATTTATTTAGGATTTTCTTGGTATCTTAATCAAATATCACAAAATTTGTTTTGTCAGTTGCATCAAAAACTTCAATTTGAATCCTGTATTTGAAGTAGTTTGCAATTGTATATATAGTAGTTATAGTGAGATAAATATATTATAAATATTTGGAGAGTATGAAGTTAATGCAAATGCCTCTAACCTTGGGATAGAAAGATTTGTTTTTGTTTCACATTTTGCACGCCAAAATGATCCTCGTTGTGGTTTGACATTCCTTTCACAAAGTACACACAAAATGTAATACCAACCCATTGTTGTATCAATGTTACTTATTGTTGCAATACCCTAACAGTTCACATCTTGCAATGAACTTTGAAATTTATATGTATTATTTTTCTAATGTAAATAATATGATGTATCATTATTTTTTTACGTAAATGATGAGTATAATTTGAAATAATTAACAAACATGTTTCCTAGGATCTAATTCAATGCATTTTATCTCTACTATTGTCTTCATATTATTTAAAGATAAATCCTCCTATGATAATTGTTTTGCATGTATTTTTGGTATTTCTTGTATAGGATCATGTTTTTTACCATTCTTATCATTAAGTTTTTTTTAAAATTAAATAAAATATTAAGTTAATGGCATTTAGCGAGATAGTATATGCTATTTATTAGACTTTTTGTTATTATAAATTTTAGAAATATGCACTTGTCAATTATTTTAGCAACCTCAAGGATCTCAAGATTTATATATATATATATATATATATTTTGTTGCACTGGTTGATGACAAAGAATTTGTCTACATAAATTACATAAAACATTATTAATAGACAAAAGCATATTGAATTGAAATTGGGGGAAAATGGAGACATGATTTCATGAGAATGAGATTTTCTAGAAGTATCATCTATATGTGGGGGAGAAAGAAGAGAGTTTGTAAGAGAGTAAGAGTTTTTGCTTTGATTTACATGTGGGAAGAGTCAAACTTGGGTCATAATATGTAAGGTAATTACTGGGCTTGAGTTTTTCATAAGGTTTGGTCTACTTTTAAAAGGTAGTCTATTTTATGGTGAATAACTTTTGGTCTAATTGGTCTAATTGTCAAGAACATCCCATATTTTATATAATAGTAAAAAAGAAGTTACTATGACATATTGGGGAACTGTAAAAAAACTTAATAAAAGGGGGTGAAAAATGCTAAATTTATATAATAGTAAAAAAAAGTTACTATGATCTATTTGGTAATAGTAAAAAAACTTAATGAAAAGAGGTAAAAAATACTAAATGCAACATTAGAGTACCACGTGGTAGGATCTCATACACTCTCACATGAAGTCTCTGCTTTTATATATAATAGTGTTTAACCCGCGCAATGCGCGGGATCATTTTATGAATTAGAAAACAATCAACTTAATATAAGAATACATTAAAATTCAAAATTCGTCAAGGGCATGTTGTATAGCCCCTCATTTGTCCTACTTGCAGGAATGCTATCTATAAAATACAATATCACTCCATTTAAAATCAACTCCAATTATCTTCTATAGAATTTAAAAAATACATATCATATGTTATAATGGTGTCCATCTAGAAACAAAATATCAAGCACATAGTGAGCATCATATGTCGTTGAAAACACACAAAAGCACCAACCCAAAGCAAATTAACCACAAACTAAAGCCCTTTTATGTTGGGGGTGATTTTTTTTTTCTTTTTTCTTTTTTAATAATAAGTTTTGGGTTTATAGAGATAAAACATAGCCTTAACTCACAACACATACTTTGAAAACATTCTATTTTTTCACTCTTCAATTTCCAATGACAATTGCTCTGTTGGTTTCCCATGTTAACATGTCAAGCTTATCAAAACAACTTCAAATTGTTAATTGAATTCTGGATCCAAATACAATGGACAGAGTTAGAATCAATCAATAAATAAACAAAACCACTAATAAAATTTTAGATGGAAAATATGAAACTATTCTCACAAAATCTAGTTATATATTACAATGTCCTTAATATAAAATAAAATAAATTTCCAGCAAACATACAAAAAAATAAAATAATAGATGCAAGAAACTGTTGTTTGCAAGGGACTAAACTAAATGTTGTGGTGGGCGTATATTACAAAGCGATTTGTTGGGAATTTTCTTGCATTCAGCTCTCTATACTTGCAAATAAAAATACAGCTTAAATAAAATCACATATTTTCATACAACAATAATTGCGAAGTCCCAATGCTACTAAAAAACACACACACACACAAAAATAGAGAGGAAACCAAAAAATTAAAACACTAATAAATAAAAGAGAAATAGACATTCCCTCACTTCCCCACTCTTTGTTTGTAATGATTCTAATTTAAGTTGATCACAGACATCATCAACTGATTTGCCACCAACAACAACTGTTTCAAAGGGGAACCCAATCTGGATTTCTTTGAAATTATTTTTGGCAATGCCACTAATCAACTAATCTCAGTTAGTTACTTTCAAACTAACTTAATTCATGCATGCATTAAAGAATTAAACTTAGCATGTAAACATCATAAACTCAAAATCAATGTGTATATAAATAATCTCAAGGAAAATACTTGTGAACTAAAGTATCTCTTAATTAGGACACAAACACAATTCAAAAATTCTAACAGATATTGACAGAAGGGGCACAATGATGCGGTGGGTGCAATACATGAGGGATTTAAATTGCAAGTATTAATAGTCAATAGAAAGATTTAGAAGCCACCCCAAACATAGAGTGTTGTGCATTTTAGACAGCAAATCTAGACGCCAAAGAAAAAATAAAATAAAATTGTACAACAGAAACACAACTTGACATTTCGAGATGTACTTTCAAAACTACAGCTATACATAAAAATAGTCCCTTAGAGGACCTAATTGACACGACACTAAACATGACAACAAAATACACCCCGCTTATTCTCTTGACATTTCTAGATTTCCCACCTAATCAATTTCATAATGTCTTCCTTTATTTTAACCTTGCTTTGTTCATTGGTAACATTTCTTTGCTTCTAAATATGGTAGAAAATAAATTCAATAAGAAACTTTGAAAGTGTACTATCCAACATATATTGTAATTATGGTAGAGAGTACTTTAAAAGAGCACAATGTTTAACAAATTTGTTTTTTTAACTTGTATATGAATGTTTCATTATATATATTCATATTACAAAACCATTATTGCAAGTGCATTATTCTTCTTCATTTGCTTCTTCTTCAACAAATAATTCCTTTTATTCCTTTTATTCTCGTACAATCATTTGAAGCAAAGCTCACATGTTAAAAACATATCATGACTATGCCAATGCAATTGAAACAAATCAATTTAGAATCTCAGATTGGTAGATTGGTAAGACTAAAACAAATTATATTGAAAAGATTACAACATGAGTTATCTAATGATCTATATTGTTGGTTTTGTGTCTACTGGCTGGGCAAATGATGGCGCCTAATGCTAACCCAAAATAACATCAATTATGCCAAATTCGACATTAACATTAACAATATTAGAAATATTCAATTCTTTTACCTTCTTGAACTTCCAGCCAACCAAGGAGAAAGAAAAAAAGGTACTTGAAATTTGAGAAGTAAGGACTAAATCTAGCCAAATGAAGTGTAAATTGCATAAATGAATGACTCACGAATAACCTTAAAACCCCAAAAGCCCAGTCTTCTCCTTTTCTTTTTTCACAATTTCCCATTAACCAAACAGAGGAAATAGTAGAGTAACATACTATCTAAAAAAGCACCTGAAATTTGGGGAATATATGTGACTCCAATCTACCAAACCATGTAATCCTCAATTAAACAAATCAAAAGAAAATATCATATCATTTTATTAAATAGCCATAAAATCATCAAATGATTATAGAAATATTACTTTGTAAGCCCAAAAAAGAAAAAAAAGAAAAAGAAAAGCTAATCAGATGGTTTAGTTTTGAACTTAACTTTCATCCAATGAAATCAAGACATTTCCCAATTTTCATACACTATTACATTGGCAACCTTGCTTTTACACTTGAACTCAACATGGTTTCATTTGATTTAAGTGTTGCATAGGATTAAATGCATTTTTTTTTTCTAGTGTTGAGGCTTCTATATAACTGTGTTGTTTTCATATTGTTAATACAAAATAGTATACAATACATGAGGAAGACATATGATTAATTAAAAAAAAAAAAAAAGCCAAAAAAGAACCATAACCAAATTATTTGAGCAAAACAAAATTATTGACTCACCTAAAACCAATTCGAAAACCTTTTCATGTTTTGCTGGTTTACTCTGCAACAACAAACATTTCTTTATAATTTTTTTGACTACTTAAATATTGAGAATTTTATTTTAGAGAGAGAGAGAGAGAGAGAGAGAGAGAGAGAGAGAGAGATTGTAAATAAAACTCCACATAGGCAACATGCATAGCAAGTCAATGACCATCCATCATTTCAGAAGCAAGCAATACAACATATTAAATCAAAGGCTTCTTCATCCTCTACAGTTGAGAGAATACAATTCATGATGCACAAATTATTCATGATAGAATATTATTTTGTCCAAATGGTTGTGTTATGCAAGCCTAGATTGATAGTTAAACCAATCTTATGCAGCAGTGGCAGCCACGGTTGTTGTCTGGTATAAATCTTTTTTGTTTGGATAGAACTTGAGACCAAACTCTAAAATTCAAACCATAGCTTAGTTTCCCCTAAAATTTCAAATACACAATCCCAATGTCCATTGTGATTCCATCTTGGTTCAAATTAAAACCTATAAATCCCAAATGGAATCCAATAAGAATTGGAATTTAAAATTCCTTATGAATTTCAAAATTATATCTAGAATTTAAAAGCACACGGATCAATGCCTACAGAGAAACTATACACTAAAATCAAGTTTCTAAGTGGTAGCCACATGAACTAGATAAGAATTCACAAAATTAAATCAAAAAAAGAAGAAGAAAAAATATAACAAAAGTAGAGCTGAATATAAAATACTACTTAGAAAGAGAGGAGAAAGATTGGACACACATGAGATCTTAAGAGCATCTCAACTACGTAAATTGGGGCTAGAGCTCGAAGCATTGGTAAAAGTGCCTGCTTCCTAATGCTTGCATGTATTAATGTTCCCTACGAACATTTCAAATGAATTAGCCCTTGATCAAAAGCATATATGTGCTTAAGATAGAGATCAGTGATTAAATTACCCCTTAAATGAATAGGAGCAGTACATAACTACCTGCAAAAGAGACCAAAAGATTGATTATAAAGCAATAACATTTGATACTTTCTAAAAATCAAACAAAAATCTACCAAACAGGGAAAAAAATTCTAACCAAAAAACAATAATCAACAAAACAAAACCCAAGAAATTAAAATTAAGAACAAAAATTCCAATGATTTTCCTTCCACCTACAAACCCAAAAAAAAAAAAAAAAAAAAAGCTAAAGAAAAACCCATTAATTTTTTATTACACAGATCGGAATTGAAATCCATCAATGACAAATGAAATCTACAACTGAATCCAAGAGAGAGTTATAAACAAAAACCTAAACTTAAACTTGATAAACGCGGAATGAAACGATTGGAAACTCTTCACCAAGAATGCTCATTCGAGAAGTGTAAAGAAATTGAAGAGACCATAAATACTCTCTGCTTTCTACCTTGATTGAAAAATTAACAAAAACCAAACGAACAACACACATACCCCAACCATAAACCAAATCTAATTTAATAACCTTAATCAAAATCAAATGTAACCCAAATGCCTAAATTGAACCTATACTACCAAACTCCCAAACATAAATCATAGTTATCACGTAATTTTAAAAATAAAATAATGAAAACCTTTACCTGTAACGGTTTTGGCCACGTGACGGTGGTGGCTGCCCTAAGATTTATCTCTCTTTCAATCTCTATTATTCTTCTTCTACGGTCTTAGATTCTTCTCTCTCCCTAGTCCCCACTCCATGCCTTCTATGTTTACTGTTTTGCCTAGGTTTTGGGTCTGCAAAAAAATGGAAAAAAACGTACCGGAGTCGGTTATGGTTCCGACGAACTTTGTTCTCTTTCCCCTTTCCTTTTGATTGCAATTTACTGATTTAAGCGGTTTGTTTTCTTTTATACTGAAGGCTATCAAAAGCTGTTTTAACCCTGTGAAAGTGAAACAAATCAAAAGGTGTTTTCCAAATCAAAACCCCAGGAAAAAAAAAAAAAAACTATGAACGCAGATATTGGAGAACAGGGAAAGGCTTAGTGATATAAAAAAAATTGGAAAATTGAGAAAACAAACATTTTCATGGAGAACCCAAAAGCTCGAAACAAAAAGGAATCAAAACCAAAATCAAATCTAAACCTATCCAACAAAAAAACTCAATAAAAAGTAATATTTCATACCCAAATCTAGGAAATTGGAGAAAAATGTACCGAAACCGGTTTCGACAATCTGATGGTGGCAGATATATAGCCTAACGGTGTTGATGCCCATAGATTTTTCTTTCTGCTTGTAGCGATGCTCTAAGTCTGGTGAGGGAACAAAGAACTCCCTCTGTATGTTGCCTTTTTTTTTTGGGAGAATTGCAAGCCTTTTAAATGTATTTTAACCAGTTATTTTTCCTTTTATACTGAGATGCTATCAAATGGTGTGTTAACCTAACGAAACAATATAATTTTTCCTCTTTTAATTGCAAGCGTGGCAGAGTTTCAAATGGCCAAACGATGCAACGTGCGGCTGGTTTAACTTAAAACCTGTATACGTGGCAGCATTTTAAGGGGCATTTTTTCCTACATGGCAGCACCTCCTTAATTGTATAAATCAACTTTCTCTCAGCTTCTGCTATTATACATAGTATATGATATTATATTGATTGATGATGTGATAAATCCACATTATACGGTATTAGGTGAGTACCTTTGAATCATATCCCCTCAATCGACTTGGGGAACAGTGGCTTGTTAGACTTCCCCATTTAGAGAACTTGTTACCAACCCCACCCAAGAAAAACATATAAATACCCCTCTTGAATCAAAGGAGGTATGTACACAAAAAAATCTCTCTTTCCATAAAATTTTCACTAACTTAATCTTTGCAGTACCTCCAATCAACCCACCGGTTGATCACCATCTAATGCCTTGTTCACTTGTTATCCTTGGTATAATTCTCTCCCTTGAGAAATTTACCCCTACTAGTGTCTATTGAGGAGGATCCCTCACATAAAACACGTGTTCATGAAAGCGAACAAATGTGTGAATACTTTAGCTTCCTTTTGACGGACTTGGACTACTGATTTGTTTTGTTTTCCTCCCGCGACTGTCTTAAATCCTTTGTAGATTCGGATATTTCTCCAGACATTTGTATCTAGTTGTTCCTTCAGTTTAACTAATATATTTCCCTATTTACCAAAAAAAAAACTTTGCGTAATTAAGGTCTATATATTTGGAATTTGCACATTCTTAGCAATTGATGTCATTATCATCAAGCCATTTGATGTTTCTACTGTACAACTTACAACCCAGTCATGTGTTTTATCTCATTACAAGACCGAAAGGCTTTGGGTTATTTCGTACCCACATATAGGAGTTACCAGTGGCGGAGCCACATGCATGCTTGGCCCCTCCAAAATTTTTAATTTTTTTATACAATATAGGTATATTTAATAAATATTTAAAGGTTTTATGAAAAAAAAATAGGAGTTGGCCCCCTCAAAAGAAAGCATTGATAAACTAATCTAGTAATCCTTCCCAAAAAAAGAGAGTTTAGAGTTGATATACAATTGCAATAGAATGAAATAATTACGTAGTAAATTTTGCGAGTAAATAGTGGAACAACCCCTAATTTTTAGCTCAATTTCAAATCCTATTAATGCGTTCAAATCATTCAACATTGATAATATATGCAACATGGTTGAAATTTTCTATTCTCAAGATTTTATCAAGAAAAAAAAGCTCATATGAGACTTCAATTATAACATTATGATTTTGATTTGTCAAAAATAGATGAAGTTTTGCAAACAATTTATATATTAAAAAGGAAATTATGAATAATTTTAATATAAAATAATAATTGATGAAGTTTATTACGTGAAATATTATTGTTGAACATGACTTTGATGGAAGATACTATATTCATTTTTTTTCCCTGGGTTCTATATATTTGTATGTTGTATACCCAATTATACAATGTTTATATACTTATTAGAGTTTAAAAAGATTATAAGTTTCTCTTATAAAGAAGATCTTGTGTCTAGGTGTGTATGTATACATATTAAAGTTGATAATTTTGTGTATATGTATATAACTTACTTTAGAATAAATAAATTAAAATTTATATTTTCATATATATACATATATTATGTGGATCTTTTTAGGGTAGTGTCTATTTGTGATTTGAGTTTATCTTGATAAAATAGTTTTGTCCTTGCAACTTAAAATTCATGGCTCCGCCACTAGGAGTTACTTGATTTAAAAGCAGCTATTCAACGAAAAAGTAAAAAAAAAAGAAAAAAAAGAAGAAGTAACAGGCAGTCTTAAGTCCTAAAATTCAGGCATTATAATTCCACATTTCAAGATGTTAATAAGATTTTCAACTTTATGCAGGCTGCGAAGAACGTCCAAATTGACACTCACTGATCTTGTTCCCAACGAGAAGTTCGTAGAAGCCTTCTAGAAGGCATCAAATCCGCAAAGATATTGCCTTCTCGGCTTTTCTCATGATGTTTAAAAAGCTTTATATTATTTTCGAACCCGATGGATGTGTTTTCCGATTCTTATTTCCATTTCACAAGGATATGCCAAATCTTAATTCGAGAATCAAAGAAAATGCATTAGATAGATTCCTTAAAGCCAAGCAAACAGTATCAGATGCTACACCTGCAGGCTGAATATACCACAAATGAATAATTCTTGAGAAACATCTAATTACACACCCAATTTCACAATTGTTAACTTGTGCGATTGTGTTTGATCGACACTGTCTGTCCGCTATTAACTTGTGAAACTCGTCACTTTTTATCGACTACTTACAATTGTACAAGTTAGAGAATTGTGAAATTGGGTGTGAAAATAGTTGTTTGTAATGTTGTTGGAGCACACTTCAGCAAAAACAGACCCCCCCTACCCCCCCAAAAAAAAAACCAAGTAAACAAAAAATATTGAATTGGCAGCTAGTTTATAACCAAAGTCAAAGCAAATTTCTTTTAAATTTAAAAGAAGCCTCACTGTAACCTCTTCTTTCAGAGTCAAACGCAAATATTTTGAAGTTTTATATATATTTAATAGATCTTGGAATAACAATCAGTTGGAATCAAAGCCGTACATTAATTTAGAATGTAAAATTTTTGGAAATTATGAACATCTAAGATTAACGATTTCTTTCCCAAAAAAAAAGAAAAAAAGAAAAAAAAAAGAAAAAGAAAAAAAAGAATAACGAGTTCAAAATATGTTGAACTCGCGAGAGCTGACCCAAATATAAAGCTCTACTAGCGTCTTATATTTAAAACTTAATAAAAAATTATAATAATAATAATAATACATGAAAAACTTCAATATAAGTCCCTCCGGTTGGGTATTGAATAGTAAAAAACTAGTGAAAGTAAAATAAAGAATAATATAATAATGAAGAGACAAAAAGAACAACATAGTTGATGCCTCAGTCACATATTTTAATAAGAAACCAAGAAATTGGAGAGGCAAGGGCTGGGGACTGGTAATAGAAGCAAGGAACAGTAAAACTTAATCAAGGAAAAAAAAGAGAGAGAGAGGAAGCAGGGAACAGTCATATATCTCTGGTTAGCACAGAAATAGGACCTGCTCATACCCACTATAGCAAAACTTCAAACCTTCCTTATATAAAGGTAATAGAACAAATAAAACTACTAATAGAAACTACCCATCACAATATACTAACAGAAATAGCAATCAAACCAGTTGCATACACCAGTGAGAAGAAAGTAATCGAAACAATCTCAATTCTGTTGCCGTCCTTGCTAATAGCAAGTACAACCTCCTGCATAACAGTCCCTTCGACAGAAAATCAAACCATTGGATCACTAATGTTAAGTCTGCCTGGACTGAGCAGCACCGTGCCCACCACCATAACCCCCAGTGGCTTGTGAAGGGTCAGATCTCCATGCTGCATTGGAGTACCCCCGAATTTCCATTTGTGTCGCCATAGCCACTTCCCATGAATATGATGAGTCTTAAATATGCATCCCCTGCCCCCATTTTAAAACAAATAAAAATAAGATGAATCTTTTTTTTTCATGGTTACAGCATAGCTAAGGCCAAAAAAAAGTTTGGAGATGGAAAGTGAATTTTCATAAGTGGAAATGGGGGTTTATATGTACATTAGAAAAGATCCATTCTACACCTGTTGAACTCGTTCTTTTTTTCATAAAATTCTTTTTACTTGTAAAAAGAATTGGGATTTAGGTTTTAACATGGTGTCCAACGTCTTAGAAAGTCAAAAGGCTTCAAAATTGCAAATCTCTAGAAATGCCAAACATGGATCTTGGATCATTTGTTCTTTAATTATCTATTGATTCAAAAGTATTTTCCTGTTTGATGCTTTATGTTGACTGTAATTCAACTTTCAAACTAGAATTAGTATGTGTGCATTAATGTAACTTGCCGTAATGTTCTCAGTTTTTGCTGCATCCTACACACACACAAATACACACTAACTCTCACTTTGGCATTCAGTAGGATTAGGTTATGTTTAATGAAAAAATGACACTTTTCAGCATTATCGAGGGAGAGTTTTAAGGTAAATGTTTGGTTTAGGATGACTGCGGAGAACCCCAATAAATAAATAAATAATGTTTGGTAATTGTTTTATGTTTGTATCTTGTGTATGTTAGTTACTGTACTATTGGTTGTATGACATATGCTTTATCTCCCATTTTCTGCCATTCTAAATGCAGAGCCCCTCAGCAGTCCAACGGTTGGGAAGCTCCATCAGCAGGAGCTAAAGAATGGGTTTTATGTGGATCTGCTCTATCCACAGAAGAGAGGGTTAGTTCAAACAGAATTTGTTTTTTTGATTGCTTGATTCAGTCTCATAACATGGAGGAAAATGAAATAGTTTTCTTTTCTGGGATGTTATCAACCCTTTGAGAGTTGATATCTTTGAGATTATAAATTTTGTTTGCATGGTTTGCAACGATCTCATTGCGACCAAATGATTAATTTGTTCTTAAGCCATTTTGATGGAAAATCACTGCATTCATATTATCACAAAATCATCTTAGATGATTTCCTTTCCTTTATTTGGTTAAGATTGTTTGGGAGTACTCTCTCTCTCTCTCTCTCTCTCTCTCTTTTTGGAGAATCGGGAGTTGTCATGTTAAATTGGAATTGTTACACTGGAGCAACTGGGTTCAAAGATTTCTGACAAAACATATACTTTACTAGGTTTATTTTGACGAGGTCCCACACTAAGTAGTATCAATTAGCCTTTATGGGGTTGGGAAGTTGGAAATCCATAAAAGTATGTTCGGTGAATTATCTTGTTTGTAATTAATCAAGTCATATGCTTTTGCTTTAAAAAATAATAATAATAATGTGAAAACCTGGAAACTAGAAGACGATTCTAGAGAAAACTGGAAGAACTCAAAGTGAGAGAAAACTTTTTTTACTCTGAAAATTGAGAAAATGAAAAATTGCTCTACAATGTACATGCTCTGCGTTTATACACAACCAAAACAGAGTAATTCTAAAGAAAAAGTGGGAAACTAACTAACTACCCACTAAACACGGATCCAATAAGCTTATGACAAGTGTCCTAATCCTAACTAAATACAATTATTCTCACATGCCTCACTTAACTTCTCAAGACTACAAGCAATTTGTTTAACTGTTTAATCCAAAACGCTGCCGTTTCATTACAAGCCTTCTCTCTTCCTTCAAAGCTTTTGTTGTCATTTAGACCTTGCTTGTGCTTCAACTTCACTGACTTCATGCCATTTCATTCCTTCTTCAATTTCTTGCACTTGCTGAACCATTTTTGATAAACTTCTTCTCATCCCTTTTCTTAACAGTCCCCCTTAAGACTAGAGCTGCTTCTGAAGTAGGCACAACTAATGAGTCTTGGAATGGTTTAGGATAATGTATGCTTGTACTGAAAACATTTATCAAACCCAATCTGCTCGCTAGATTCATGAAAGCAGGTGACCTAAGTGCTTTGGTAAAGATATCTACCAACTGAAGATCAGTCCTCACATGAAAGGTCTTAATCATTCCTGCTTGTATTTTTTCTCTAATCAAATGGCAATCCACTTCAATATGCTTTATTCTTTCATGAAAAACAGGATTTGTAGCAATGTGTAATGCTGCCTTGTTATCACAATACATGAGTCCTGCCTTAGTATGTTGAATTCTAAAATCTTCAAGCAAGTAAAACATCCAAGTGATCTCACAACAGGTTGATGCCATATCTCTATACTTAGCTTCTGTTGAAGATCTAGAAACAACTGCTTGCTTCTTTGACCTCCAAGATATTAAGCTATTTCCAAGGAATACATAATAACCAGTCAAGGATTTTCTAGTGTCTAGGAAACCTGCCTAGTTTGCATCACAAAAAGCCTTTAATTGAAAGCCTGAATCTGCTGGAAAGTAAATCCCTTGACCTGGAGTTCCTTTAATGTATTGTAACACCCTTTGTGCAGCCAACATGTGAGGTTGCCTAGGTGCACTTAGAAACTGGCTCAACCTGTTAACTACATAGCATATGTCAGGCCTGGTCAATGTTAGATACATTAATCTTCCTATCAACCTTCTATACAAAGAAGGCTCCTCAATCAAGGCACCTTCATCCTTAGACAATATGAGATGCTGCTCCATAGGAGTTTTCATTGGTTTGCACCCTAGCATACCAGAATCTTGTAAAACTTCCAAAGCATACTACCTTTGGTTGAGACTAATGCCCTTAGCACTTCTAGTTACCTCAAGCCCCAAGAAGTACTTTAGAGAACCCAAACCTTTATACCAAATTTAGTATCAAGAAGATGCTTCAAATCTGTAACACACTTATAATCCTTCCTTGCAATCAAAATATCATTAACATATACCAAAAGGGCTGTAAAACAAGATCCTTTAGAATGAACAAAAAGTGCATAATCTGATTTGGATTGGACAAAACCAAGTCTTGTGATGGTAGCAGATAGCTTGGCATGCCACTGTCTGCTAGCTTGCTTCATGCCATATAAAGATTTAGCAGATACCTTTGACAAAACGCACTTTACTTGTAATTGGGTAGATCTATGATGTGTTTAATACTTCGAGGAACAAGGTTTCAAGTCCAAGTGTTAAAGGCATGCAAATCTATTCAAGAATCAAGTAAAGAAGTGCTAGATTTTAAAGCTTAACAACTAGCTTGACAGATAGCATCTATTGAGGTTTAAAAGGCAGCTTTTGCCCGATGCTCGACAGCTGCTCAATAGATACCCTATCTATCGAGATTTAAGAAAATCAGATTTTCAGTTCTGATTTGACTCCAATCCGTGTATACATGTTTAGGCTTTCTTTTCTTACAACCCTAAACATATATAAGGATTATTTTAAGGGCCGTCACAACTGATGCGAGTAAGTGCAACTTGATGCAAAGGTTTTTCACAAGCATATTATGACCGGAGACAATTTGCCCTAGTTCATCTTTCTCTTGAAGAAGTTGCTGCATTTGTACACCGTAGGGTTTTGTAACAAAGGAGCTTCGTGATCTTCATCGTGTTGATGAACTGAAGAACTTTGTAGCCAACATCCTTCTCAAGTTGGTGGTTAGTCACGTACTTGGATCTGTGCATTGATAGATTAGTCACGTACTGGGAGCTGTGCATTAAAGGGAGAGATTGTCACTACAGAACAAGTCCAATTGGGTATTGGGGTAAGGATTCAACTGGAGATTGGTATAAGGTACTGAGATTCCTTTACTTCTAACCGCTTGTTGTGATAATAGTGGATTCTCGGAAGTGGTGACTTTAAAATCACTTGGTGGGGTTTTTGCCTTGGAGGTTTTCCCCATTCGTAAACAAAGCACCGTGTCAACTTTATTTTCCGCTGCATATTAACTTAGTTGGTGATTTGTTTGTGTTACCATGCGTATTGCATGCTAATTGAATTAATTAATTAACTTGACTAATTAATTAGTTAATTCATCACAAGGGACCAATATATTCTTGGCCTATCAAGTGGTATCAGAGCAAGCACACTCTAATTAGGGTTAATATTTGCTGTGTGATCCATTGACCCCTGATGTCATGGATAGAGGACAATCTTTAATTACACTTCCTTTATTTGATGACACTAACTATGCATACTAGAAAGTACGCATGAGAGCTTTATTGCAGTCATTAGATGAAAAAGTGTGGCAAGTTATGGAGATAGGCTGGACCAAGCCAAAGGAAGCGCTGCCTGATTGGGATGATGCTAAGATCAAGACTGCTAATTTCAACAGCAGGGCATTGAATGCTTTATTCAGTGCTATCACGAATGAGGCGAGGAGTTCAAGAAGATATCCTCTACTGAAACTGCAAAGGAGGCATGGACCATTCTCTAGACAACCTATGAAGGAACCAAAGCTGTCAAGGATTCGAAACTTCAGAGGCTTACTACAAGCTTTGAAGAGATCAAGATGGAGGAGGATGAGCCGTTTGATGAGTTCTATGCCAAGCTCAAGGACATAGTGAACTCAGCCTTTAATCTTGGGGAAACCATTCTCGAATCCAAGATTGTTAGAAAGGTGCTCAGATCTCTACTCGAGAGATTTCATGCCAAGATTACCGCGATTGAGGAATCAAAGGATATTGACAAAATTCCTTTGACAAAGCTAGTTGGTAATCTGCATACCTATGAGTTGCGTTTGACAAGGATCAGGAAATCAACTAAGGGCAAGAGCATGGCACTGAAGGCCAAGAGTAGTGACACAGATGAGTCTTTAGACGATGAAGATTCTAAAGTGAAATCCTACATTACAAGGCAGTTCAAAATGTTTAAGAAGAATGCCAATGCCAAAGGATTTGATAAAGACCGCAAGTAGTCTAGTACGTCTCAGTTCAAGAACCAAGACAGAGGAAAGAAGGATGCTAAGGAAGGCAATTAGTACACTGTTCCCTCCAGACCTAAGTGTTTTGGGTGTCAAGGCTTCAGACACATGAAACAAGAGTGCCCAACTTATCTCAAGACTATTGGGAATAGCAAGGCCCTTGCTGCTACCTTGAGTGACACTAAGCCTGAGGATGATTTGGACAATGAGGATGATGGAATCCTGAATGCCTTCACTGCTATATTTGATCCTACTGATAGGGGTTCAGAAACCGTAGATGATGAAGAGGACTTGGTGGATTCCAAGTTCGAGAAAATGGATGATCAAGATGATATCCATATAGCCTATGAAAAGTTGTATAAGGTTTCTGAGAAGCATGAGAAACTATATAGGCTGGCCACTAAGAAGCTGAGTGATGTGGAACTTGATCGAGAAGGGCTTTCCACAAAGTTTGATGGAGCCAATCAGACCATTGGAGCATTGTGATTTGAGAACAATTTCTTAGCCAAGAAGACCAAATAGCTTGAGGCAGAATTGTTTCAAGTCAGAGCTCAGCTAGAGAGGACTTCAAGTACAAAGCTTAACAAAATGCTCAGTCTTCAGAAATCTGCTTCTGATCGAACTGGTTTAGGGTATGATTTCTCTTCTCCTAGTATTGCTTCTACTAGTACTACTGTTTTTATTTCACCTGCTAATAATGTAGAATCTAAGAACAATGATGTGAAAACTATTTTAGCTAGTGAGAATATAGACAAGGGTAAATCTATCTTAGGATCACCCCCTAAGTTTGATAAGAAAGAGATTACAAACCCTAGGACTGAGAAGGGAAATACTCAAAAATCTAAACAAAAGAAGTAGCATCTCTAACATGTTTTTGTTTATTTATTTTCAGTTTTGCTTTATTTTGTTTTTCATAAAAATAAAAAAAAAATTTGAAAAATCAGAAAAATACAAAAACGGTGTGTGTTTTGTGTACATTGGTACTTATGTACTTAACACTCGTATCACTCTTTTTGACGGGAAGGACTAGAAAATTCTAAGAGAAAGGCATAAATAATTATCTCACCACTGTTGCCTGCCAATCATGAAATGACATATGTATACTTTGGCATAGCAAAAGTGCAATGTCAAAAGCTTAACATAATTGGGTATCTCTTTTCTCTCTCTTATATGTCCATGCATGGTTTGCTTGAAAGAAAAATATGCAAAAAAAATAATAATAATAATAAAAGCAAAAAGAATCAAAATGCTTTATATATGATTGCAAGCATGTCTTTTAGGAGATGTGAGAGTTATATGATGTACCTCGAAGGTGATAGCCTCCATCAAGCAGTTATGATTGTGTGTGAGTAAAGTGATTTTCTCATATCTCAAATTGTCATAACATGTAAACACTTATGCAATCTTGTGATGTTTTTCACACACAATACACAATATTCTTTACTACTCTTGATACATATGCAGGTACAATGTGATTTGGCCATCACAAGGAATACATGTGCTAATGTGTGCTCACTAAACTGTCTTAACTTGTTTAAGAAATATAAAATTAGTTAGACTTGTTTAGTGTGTGTGCGTGTGTGTTTTGGATCTAAATGCTTGACATTTTTCTTGTTAAGAGATGTTTTTGACCGTTTAAAAAGTTGTTTGGATCTTTGGTTGAGTAGCATACTTGATTGCATTCATGTCTGTGTTTTTCTCTTCTTTGAAAAACTATTTTTGAGCAATCTCGACAGCTTCTCGATACCTTTCGACAACTAGGCTATCTATCAAGCCTTTTGAGCTTCTTTTCTCGATAGTTGTTATCGTAATTTCGATCCATCAAAGTTTTTTTTTGAATTGGTCCTGATAGCTACTCTATAGTTTCTCGATCCATCGAGGAAGTTTCTATATGCTCAATAGATTCTCGATAGCTTCTCGATCTATCGAGGTCAAATTGCTGTGGACACCTCTCGATACCTCTCAATCCATCGAGCTTCGTATTTTCTATATATATCTCAGCGCGATTTTTTCTCTCATTTTATCCAATCTCTCTGATAGACAACCATCTCTCCCTCTCCTAACCACTTCCAAATCACACTCTTCATCTTCCTCACTCATTTTTCGGCCTCAAGAGAGATTTCTTCCTCCAGTATGATTCTATTTCTCTCATTTAATCATGCATATCATCTTTTTGACCTAACTTTTTGGGGTTTTTGAAAGATTTTGGGGTTTTTCAAAATTGATGAAATTTTTTGTGAAATTTTTGGGATGGGTTTTGTTTAAATGAGTTTAAATGATCATGCATTGCGTTACATTTGCATTTTAACAATGATTCATGCATTTTAGATGTGTGCTTACTATGTTAAAATGATGTGTGCTGGTAGAATTGGATTGGGCTAAGCCCATGATGTTTTTACTTTTGCATGTCACATGTTCATGCATGTTTCATGCATACATACCTTTTTTTTTTTTTTTAATCTTATTGATATTAAATGTGTTGGTACTTTTCTCTCTCTCTCTCTCTTTCTCTCGGTTAGTTGCTCTATGGCACTTAAATGGAAATGCACTCCGTCCTAGAATCCTCTTTGTTCCGAGGCATATTCTTCTTCTCCCTCTGCTGATACTACCCCCTCCCATGTCTGGTTCCTTGATGATAAAGCTCGTAAGGACTTTTCAAAGAACTTTTCACAACGCGGCATTCATTCGGAACGCCAAGTCGTTCTATCAGATTTTTTCGATACTGACCTTCCCACTGTCATCTACAGTAGGGGTTGGAAGTCACTGTATGGCATCTCGGTCACTTGTCCCTCAGTGATCATACAGGAGTTTTACTCCAATATGCACGAATTTGATTATTCTGTATCTCAGTTTATCACTTGCATTTGAGGTACGTGCATTATAGTCACTCTGGATCTTATATCTAAGGTGCTACATGTACTGAGGGTAGAGTTTGCTGACTACCTCAACTGTGAGGGTCTTAGGACTGTGTCCAAAAACGAACTTTCATCTCACTACTGTGAGACATCTTCATCCTGGGGTGACCGTCAAAACACCCATTGCTCGGGCTTTGTAAAAGGTTCGAGGTTCCTTAACATGGTGATGACATTCATTCTTCATCCTTTGTCTCACTATAACTCTATCACTAAGCTTCGTGCTTGATTTTTGTTATCCTTTCTTGAGGGACATACCATTGATTTTTCTTCTCACTTCATACTCTCCCTTATAGATGTCTATAGGGATATGGCGACCCATGATAAACTCATTTTCCCTTCAGCTATCACGCGGATTCTCCGCCATTTTTCTGTCTCCTATTCTAAGTCTACACACTTTTCTGCTATGTGTGCCATAGACGCTGCTACCGTTAAACAGAGCGAGTCCCAGCTTTGACCGAAGCAGCCATGGACTGAGACGACAACTCCTCTAGCTTCTTCCACTCCATCTACATCTACTCCTTCTTCATCGGCGGGTGGTGTGACCCTTGAGGCGGTCATGGCGCAGCTTCTGCGCATGGATGCTCGCCTTGACACACTTAGTGATGAGTTGTGTCAAGTAAACACCCGTGTCGGCCGTATTCCCTGACAGCAGGCTCGCTTTGGTGGCTTTGTGGCGTCCCCTTCTCCTTCTCCAAAGGTATTTGAGGACGAGGATAGTGATGGTGACTCTGACGACGACGACGATGATGAGGATGAGGATGCTAGCTCTTTTGGTTACAACGAGATGATTGCTTGAGTTACTTGCCCTTTGTCATTAGTGATAAAAAGGGGGAGTAGATTTGGGTATGAAAGTAGTCATGTTCTTAGGGGGAGAGTTAGTATAGGAGATAGATATTTTTGTTAGGGGGAGTGTTTTTATGAGGGATGTAGTGAGGACTTTTTGTATCTTTTCTTTTCTTTACTATTCAGATACATTTGTTCTTACATTGTGAGAGCAAACTTTGTACTTATGTTGATATATATATTGAGGTTGTTATTACAGTTTCACCTATCTTTTCATGTGTTGTTTCTTTTTTCTCTTTATGCACATGCTTCTTATATACTGTATGCAATCTTTTATTTCTGTTTTACACTAAAATGCCGTGATGAGTTTTGTTTAAAGTGTTTCAGAAAAACAGGTTGTCAAAGTCTTTCTTGCCACGAACTCTCTTCTTGCAAAGTTTTTCAAGATTTGTGTTATGATAGATTTTATTGTATTCAACCAGTGAGTATGAGTTGAGTGATTTTTGACTTCTCATATGTTCATTTGTTTGTTGTGGTTTTGTCACGGATTGCTAAAGGGGGAGATTGTTAGGACATATATGAATCATGTTAGGAACATATGTCAATGTAGAATTGGCTAATCCTTTGATGAAACGCACTTTACTTGTAATTGGGTAGATCTAGGATGTGTTTAATACTTCAAGGAACAAGGTTTCAAGTCCAAGTGTTAAAGCCATGCAAATTTGTCCAAAAATCAAGTAAAGAAGTGCTAGATTTTAAAGCTCGACAGATAACATCTATCGAGGTTTAAAAGGCAGCTTTTGCCCGATGCTTGACGGCTACTCGATAGATACCCTATCTATTGAGATTTAAGAAAATCAGATTTTCAGTTCTGATTTCACTACAATTCGTGAATACATGTTTAGGCTTTCTTTTCTTACAATCCTAAATATATATAAGGATTGTTTTAAGGGTCGTCATAGCTGATGCAAGTAAGTGCAACTTGATGCAAAGGTTTTTCACAAGCATATTGTGACCGGAGACAATTTGCCCTAGTTCATATTTCTTTTCAAGAAGCTGCTGCGTTTGTACGCCGTAGGGTTTTTGTAACCAAGGAGCTTTGTGATCTTCATCGTGTTGATGAACTGATGAACTGAAGAACTTTGCAGCCAACATCCTTCTTAAGTTGGTGGTTAGTCATGTACTTGGATCCACGCATTGATTGGTTAGTCACATACTGGGAACCGTGCATTAAAAGGAGAGATTGTCACTATAGAATAAGTCCAATTGGGTATTGGGGTAAGGGTTTAACTGTAGGTTAGTATTAGATACTGAGATTCCTTTACTTGTAACCGATTGTTGCGATAATAGTGGATTCTTGGGAGTGGTGATCTTAAAATCACCTGGTAGGGTTTTTGCCTTGGAGGTTTTCCCCATTCATAAACAAATCACCATGTCAACTTTATTTTCCGCTGCATATTAACTTAGTTGGTGATTTGTTTGTGCTACCACGCGTATTGCATGCTAATTGAATTAATTAATTAACTTAGTTAATTATTTGGTTAATTCATCACAAGGAGTCAATACATTATTGGCCTATCAAACCCCAACCTTTCACAATAGCAATGCACAAAAGCACCCTGACTGAGACAAATTTGGCAACGAGGGAAAATGTTTCTTAGTAGTCTAAGCCCTTTTGCTGAGTATACCCTTTAGCTACCAATCGTGCTTTGTATCTTTCAACTGAACCATCTGGGGTATATTTTATTCTGTAAACCCATTCGCACCCTATAGGTGTCTTTCCATTAGGTAAAGGCGTAACATCCCAAGTATGGTTAAGCTCCAAGGCAGAAATTTCCTTATCCATAGCCTGTTGCCAAGCCTTTGAACCAATTGCTTGATGGAAAAATTTTGGCTCAATCTCAGTGCTTGTAGCAGAAACAAAAGCTTTGTGGGAAGTGCTTATGTTGGCATAAGAAATGCATTGATTGATATCATAAGGAGCACCTGGGGAAGGCTTACTAACAAACAAATTACAGGTATAGTCTTGTAAGTAAGAAGGAGCCTTATGGATTCTAGTGGACTTCCTTAAGGGAAGAGAAGGGGAATCATAAGAGATGGGTATATTAGGAGTGGGATTAATGGGTGGAAGAAGGGAAGGTTTTGCAGAATTAGAATAATCTACAATGGGTCTGTCGATGCCCGACCTTGATCAGAACGAGGTGGAAAAACCGTCGTCGTCATCGCAGGCCCTCATTCAACCACCCGCCGTGGCAATAGCTCCCACGCAAGCGAGGCCCTGTTGGAGAGCCCCTCTCAATGGTGGTATGATGTGTGTGTGTGATTCGCGTAGAGTTTCAGGTGCTCTCTCTCTCTCGGTGAAGGAGGGTAGGTCTAAATTTGGCATTATGGAAAGAATCTAGGCAAAATTTTAAGGGATTACCAAAGGTGAGTGAAGTCGCCACCAATCATTAGGTTTTCCTAAGGTGTGATTGGTCAACTATTTCTAGTTGATTTTATTACCGAACCTAGGTTAAGAAAAGGGGCATTTTTCCTAATCTAATCTGTATGGCAAAAAATCTTGATTTTTAGGTCCGGAAGTTTGGTTACGTGTGGGGAAGGTGTTAGACAACCCCACAACACCTGTCCAAGGACTATCCTTTGTTTTGATAAAACCTTAATTTTAAAATTGGTAGTAAAAAACAAGATTTTGGCATTGGCTTTCAAGGCTTTGCATGCGCGGGGCTTTGAGGTTTGGCTTTTGAATGGGTGTGGTCCCAATCTATGCTTTCCTAAAGGATTCAACAAAGTACCAGACTTCCACGGCGAAAATTTGGTGACATATCACCTTACTTTCACGGCTGAAATTAGGCGTCGCTTTGCCTTAGGTGACATGGACTATGACAATCACATTGGGAAAGGGGTGAGTAGGTATATATATACATACATCATGCACAATGCTAGCACACAGAGCAAGAAAGTAAATGCCTACATCCCTAGAGTATGGCCCAAAATATAAGTGCAGGAAAATAAACAGGGGTCGCCATACTCTAGAGATGAGGACGAATGGTACATGGCATGATATACCTAATACAACCCATCTAAGAGAGAAAGGGAGGAGGAAGGAAGGGGTCTTAAAAGAGTCAGAACCAAATGGGAAGGGCTAGACCCCTAAAACTATTGAACATAGCTGCTTGGCTTATATCGACATGCTCGCATCCTCGCCCTTTTCGCTTACGCTTGGGAGACCATGCCCTAGCTCCATGCGTCCTCGCTCTATGTGTGTACACATAAAGGCAAAGACAAGAAACCAGCAGACAAGCAATGTAAGGAAAAGATGCAAAGAACATATGAAAGAGGCATAAAGTAGATAAGCATGATAGACATGGCAAGCAAAGAAACAAGAAAGCAAGCAAACAAGCGAGAAGGCAAACAAGCAAGAAAGCAAACGAAAGGTGGTGTCTGCGAGGGACAAATGTAGGTTTGGATCGAATGCCCATAACTTCATTGCGTTGAGGCATGGACGACACACTAGCAAGCAAGACTCATGCATGGATATGTAAGCAAGCGTGTAAAAATGCATAGAAATCCAATGGGTGGCACAAACAAGCATGGTAAGCATATCATCGCATGAAGCGGAAAGGGGGAAAGGTGTGCACGAAGCAACCGACATCGTGGCGATGCGTCCCAAATGATTACATCCAAACAAGGCCTCATGGGCATTGGACGTAACCACACAACCACAAACCCGCTAAGGACGTCAAGCGTGGCAATGTCTTGAACTGGAAAGGCTAACACAAGCATAAAGCATAGGAGCGGGCAAGCATAGACATGCAAATAGGGGTGATCCAAACCCTTTGATGTGGGCCAAGGTGTATGGGCAATGACAAAGACCATAGGGTCTAGATCAGGTCCCGACCATTAGGCCAAAACACAAGAAAGAAATACAAAGCGACAAAAGGGCTATAATAGCACATGGCATGACAAACATAGCCTAGGTCTAGGCACATAAACATGGCATGGAGCGCATAAGCACATGAAAGATAGCATAAAGCATTTAGAGAACATAGATCCAAGCACATAGGCATGTGAAAACATAGATCTAGACATATAGGCATAGAAACATACATGTAAACATGTAGAAACTTAGCACATAAACATGTAGAAACTTAGCACATAAACATGGAAGAACATGAATCCAAGCATATAAGCATGTGAAGACAAGGATCTAACCATATAGCATGGAAATAAACACATAGACACATAGATCCAAGCAAGACATAGCTAACAACATTATACAAGCATGTGAGCATGTAACCCTAACATCAACCTAGAACAAAAAGAGGCACAAAACATAGGAATACATGGCATAAAACCTAAAGCATGTAGATCTAAACATATAAGCATGTAAGGATATAGATCTAAGCATGAAACATGGCAAAAAGAGTAAAAAGCATGGTGATTTAGGCTAGAAACACAAATAAAGCAAGCAACATGCTAGGAAAGCAACAAATCATATTATTCAAGCAAAAAAAAGCAAGATAAATGCTAGGAAAAGATTTAGAAAGTTAGGGGTGTGGATAGTAGCTAGAAAGTTACATCCACACCCCAAAACCCCAAATCCAAGATGTAGAACTAAGGAGAAGAAGATTGGGTATAAGAACAATACCTTGTATTTTTGGTGAAGAAGGAAGAATCAAGAGGTTTTGATGTGTTTTTTGTGTTTGGAAGAGAGGAGAAAAGTTCAGAAATCGTCTAGCAGAGAGCAAAAACCCAGAAAAGTCATCCCTTCTTAGGTCTAAGGAGTGCCTGGGGCTATTTATAGCCCTGACATGTTTTTCAAGGTGGCGGCCCTTCTAGGGCTGCCGATCTTGACACCCTTGGGAAGATCTTGATTTTCAGTTTCTAAAATGGTATGGAACTAAAAAATCTAATGGTTGGATTAAAAGTTATGGTTCTGGGAAATTAGCGATGCATTAATGAGTGAGTTAACCCGGTTTTCATGATATCTCTACCGTTTTAACTCCGATTTCAACCCACGAATAGTCATTGCAATGATGTTGGATTCAATTTGTTCCGACAGCTGGATCAAAATTAGGGATTTTCGGCCCACTCGAAGTCAACTTCGGGTCAAACTTGGTCAAAGTGGCTAAAAATCTCTAAGAAGCTCAGGTTTGATGAAAAACTATGAAAGGTGTTATTTTGTGTGGATTTTGACCTTGTTTGACTTTCGGTCAACCCTAGGTTAACCAAGGGCATTTAGGTCATTTTATATGAAAAAAAGCACTTTGGGTGCTCCGGTGTCCGAATGGGTTGCACCACGTCATTCTGGATGTTCTTGCGGCCCCATGGAGAGAAAATGATATTTTTGGGTTTTTCAGGTCTGACACGCAAATCGAGGGCGAACAAAATACGATATCAACAGGGTGTGACAGGAATATTATTAGGAATCTCATGAGGTATAGGAAGAAGATTGGTATGATCATCATCCAAAGGAGTTGGTAAAACAAACAAGGTAGCATCAGGACTGGTAGATGGGGAAGGAAATGTGGAATTTGGAGATTGAAAAGGGAAGATTAACTCATGAAACATTGAAACTGAACATCTCTAGAAACAAAAACTAAATGTGTGTTAAGATCCATAACTTTGTAACCTTTGATTCCAAAGGGCTATCCCAAGAAAACACACTTAGTGGCTCTTGGTGAAAACTTGTTTCTGTTATGATGTAAAGTGGAAACACAACAAAGACAACCAAAAACCCTTAGATGTGAAAGGGAAGGAAGTTGTCCAAATAAAACCTCATAGGGAGTTTTGTTAGAAAGGACTGGAGATGGGCTTCTATTGATAAGGTACACTACTGTAAGAACACAGCCCCCCCAATATTCCAAAGGACCATTGGATTGAAATCTAAGTGCTCTTGCAACATTCAATATATGTTGGTGTTTTCTTTCTACAATAGAGTTTTGTTGAGGTGTCTTAACACAACTTAAATGATGAATAATGCCCCTGGATTTAAAGGAGTCTTTTGTCAAAAATTCAGTTCCATTATCTGTTCTAATACATTTAATTTTCTTGTTGAATTGTGTTTCAACTAGTGTCTAGATCTGAGATAGCAGCAACTGAGTTTCTGACTTAGCTTTTAACAAATAAACCCAAGTGCATCTAGAAAAATCATCAACAATTGTGAGAAAGTATCTATAGCCATGCACTGTGGGAATAGAAAATGGACCCCATAGATCACAATGAATAAGAGCAAAAGGAAATTTAGAAACATTAGTACTTGAAGTAAATGGCAATCTTTTTTGCTTAGCAATCGGACAAATGTCATAATGTGCAGTCTTATTACACTATACAAAAGGCACAACTTTATTCAAAAGATCAAGTTTACCACTTGAAGGATGCCCTAAACTAAAATGCCTTAAATTTGGCTGAGTACAAATAGGTTGACATAAAGAAGAAGGAGCTAGAACTGAAGATAACATCTTAAACTTGTTGTCCAACAGATAAAGTCCATTTTGCTCTCTACCTAGACCAATCGTGCTCCAAAGAGCAAGAACCTAAATAAAGCAAAATGAACCAAGAAAGATAAGGCAACAAGTCAAGGATTTATTAAGATGACTAACAGAAATGAGGTTAAAGGTAAAAGATGGAACACACAACACATCAGTGAGTATCAATTTTTCTGTGAGATGAACAGTCCCTACATGAGTCACCAAAGCCTTTTCACCATTAGGTAAGTAAACATAGGTATTGGACACACAAGTAATAGAGCTAAACATAGAAATGGAATGAACCATGTGATCAGTGGCTCCTATGTCAATGATCCAATATGTGTTTGTAAAAGTAGACCTATTTACCACTCTAGTAGTGAAAATAGTGGAATTTGGAAGCAAGAAAGAAGATGAACAAAAGGCCTTACCTGAAAAGTTATTCAGGTAATCAGATGTAGAAGCACTCAAGGCAAGGGGTTGAGATGAGCTTGGTCTTGGAGTGGTTATAGTAGCTGCCTGAGGAGAGACTATATGTGAAGAAGAATGCTCATTCACTGTCTGAGAATTGAGGAAGGCAAGCAGACTATGATTTGCTAATTGGACATTGTGGAAATGTAGGAACTGGATCTTCAGTGGTTTGAATGTTGAAATGGTTTAATGGAGATGGCATATGGTTGTAAGAAACCTGATTTGCCAAGGACTTGTTCTTGAACTTAAATCCTGGAGGAAAACCATGAAGCCTATAGCACTTGTCTGCTATATGCCCAATTTTACCACAGTAGGTACAAATTGGTCATTCTTTCTTGGAATTGCCTTTTCCACCATGATTGTTCTTAGATCCAGAGTTGGCATTAGAGTATAATGCAGTAGCTTCAATGGGATGAGCCATAGCAGAACCATTGAAATCTCCATTCTTGAAACTTCTTTGCTTCTCTTCTTGCAAGATCAAGGAAAGTACCTTGTTGATGTCAAGTAGAGGCTCACATAGTAGAATCTGACCTCTAATTGCTGAATAGGAATCATTCAATCCCATCAAGAATCTCATTACTTGATCACGATCACCAAGATCTAAAGTGATTCTTTGAGCTCCACAAGTGCAAGGACACTTATAGTGAGGAATTGACTGGTAATTGGCCAACTCATCAACCAAAGGCTTGAATTTGGTATAGTATTCCTCCACAGAAAATTGGCCTTGCACCAGATAAGCAAATTCATTTTGAAGCTCAAAAATTCTAGGTCCACTTTTCTGAGAGAACCTGTGACGCAAATCAAGCCAAATTGCTCTAGCATTATCAGTATACATAATGCTAGAACCAATTCCAGGTGAAACAGAATTGATGATCCAACTTAGAACTGTCATGTTGCATCGTGTTCACAAGATGAATTGTGGAGAATCTAGATCTGGTACTAGAATTGTACCATCGATAAATCCAATCTTGTGTTTAGCAGTGAGTGAAATGATCATTGATCTCGCCCATGGAAAATAGTTCTTTCCTCCAATCAATTTCTTAGACACCAATTGAACCGTGTTGCTATCACTGCTACTAAGAAAGAATGGATTGACAGAATCTTCATTCACAGCAGAAGAAGATTGATTATTCGAAGCTTCTTCAGTAGACGCCATTGTTGGAGCTTTAAAGCTTGAAAGAAAACAAGAGGAATTTCAGAGAATTCAATCAAAAGGAAAAGAAGAACAATATGAGTTGATCTTGCTAATGCTCTGATACCATGTGAAAACCTGGAAACTAGAAGACGATTCTAGAGAAAACTAGAAGAACTCAAAGTGAGAGAAAACTTTCTTTACTCTGAAAATTGAGAAAATGAAAAACTGCTCTATAATGTACATGCTCTGCGTTTATATACAACCAAAACAGAGTAACTAACTTTCTAAAGAAAAAGCGGGAAACTAACTAACTACCCACTAAACACGGATCCAATAAGCTTATGACAAGTGTCCTAAACCTAACCAAATACAATTATTCTCACGTGATACTCACATGCCTCACTTAACTTCTCAAGGCTAGAAGCAGTTTGTTTAACTGTTTAATCCAAAACACTGACGTTTCATTACAAGCCTTCTCTCTTCCTTCAAAGCTTTTGTTGTTGTTTAGACCTTGCTTGTGCTTTAGCTTCACTGACTTCATGTCATTTCGTTCCTTCTTCAATTTCTTGCACTTGCTGAGTCTTACCTTGCTTGAACCTGAACCATTCTTGATAAACTTCTTCTCATCCCTTTTCTTAACAAATAATAATAATATTTTCCTATGCAGATTCTTGTGGTCAAGTTTGCGAGCATGTGTGGTGCAACTGTGACCAAGTTCTGGAAACCGAATGTAACACACGTGATTGCAGCCACAGATGCACGGGGTGCGTGCACCAGGACTCTGAAAGTTCTAATGGCCATTTTGAATGGGAGATGGATTCTTAAAATTGATTGTAAGTTAATTCCCATGGCTTTAACGTTATTTGTTGCCATTGATTGTGTTGATCACTTTTGCTCTTCTTTGTTTTTATTGAGTACGAGACTGAATAAATTAGTTTATTGTCTGCATTTTTCATTTGTGCCGGCTCCTTTAAAGCAGCAAGGTTATTTTCTTTTCTTTATTTATCCTTTTTTGGGGCGGGGTAAAGACTTGTAGATCACATTGAGAAATGGAGTAATATTATATGAATAAACTGGAAATCTGCCATAAAAAATATTATTGGTATCTCATGCGTTTTCTTGTTTCTTTGTGTAGCTATTATTCATTTAAATGATTAGTTGTTGATGCAACTTGAAACGCTGGCTTTGCAGGGATAAAAGCATGCATGGAAGCTATGCATCCTGTGAATGAAGAACCTTATGAAGTTAGTCTTGACAACCATGGTTGTTGTGATGGCCCCAAAACTGGCAGGCTTTTGGCTTTAAACAATGTAAGGCTAAATCTGTCTTGAATACTTGCGTGCAATATGACTGATGGGAGTATCTAGATTATGAATATTCCAACATTTACAAGCACCGTTGTTTTAGCAGGCATGTCTTGCAAATGGAATATCTGGACTAGTTTACCAATCATTCTCTCATAATAATTCACGTACTGGGATTCGTGCATTGAAATGAGAGATTGTAGCTACATTACAAGTCCAATTGGATATTGGGATAAGGGTTTAACTGTAGGTTGGTATTAGGTATTAAAATTCCTTTTACTTGTAATCACTTGTTTTAATAATAATAATAGTTGGTGATTTGTTTGTGCTACCACACTTATTGTATATAATTGAATCTAATTGATTAACTTAGCTAATTAATTGATTAATTTACCAAAGGGGTCAATATATTCTTGGCCTATCAAATGGTATCAGAGCAGGCACACTCTGATTAGAGTTAATCTTTACTGTATGATCCATTGACCCTTGTTTGTCATGGATAGAGGACAATCACTAATTATAGCTCCTTTATTTGATGACACTAACTATGTATATTGGAAAGTACGCATGAGAGTTTTCTTGCAGTCTTTAGATGAGAAGGTGTGGCAAGCTGTGGAGATTGGCTGGACTAAGCCAAAGGAAGCGTCGGCTGATTGGGATGATGCTAAGATCAAAGCGGCAAACTTCAACATCAGAGCATTGAATGCTCTATTCAGTGCGGTCACCAATGAGAAGTTCAAGGAGATATCCTCTACTGAAACTGCCAAGAAAGCATGGACTATCCTCCAGACAACCTATGAAGGGACTATGGCTGTCAAGGATTCAAAACTTCAAAGGCTTACTACAAACTTTGAAGAGATTAAGATGGAGGAGGATGAGTCGTTTGACGAGTTTTATGCCAAGCTAAAGGACATAATCAACTTTGCCTTTAATCTTGGGGAAACTATTCTTGAACCCAAGGTTATAAGAAAGATACTCAGATCTCTGCCTGAGAGATTCCATGCCAAGATCATTGCCATTGAATAATCAAAGGACATTGGCAAAATTCCTTTGACAGAGCAGGTTGGCAACTTGCAAACCTATGAATTGAGTTTGACTTGGATCGGGAAAGCAAGCAAAAGTAAGAGCATGGCACTGAAGGACAAAAGCAATGAGACCAATGAGTCTTTTGATGATGAAGATTCCAAGATGAAATCTTACATCACTAGGCAATTCAAGAAGTTTATGAAGAATGCCAATGCGAAAGGATTTGATAAAGACTGAAAGCCATCTAGCTCTTCTCAATTCAAGAGCCAAGACAGAGGAAAGAAGGATACTAAGGATGGTGGTCAGTACACTGTTCCCTCCAGAACAAAGTGCTTTAGATGTCAAAGTTTTGGACACATGAAACAAGAATGTCTAACATATCTCAAGACTATTGGGAAAAGCAAGGCCTTTACTGCTACCTTAAGTGACACCAAGCTTGAGGATGAGTCAGATGACAATGATGATGAGGAAATCTTGAATGCTTTCACTGCCACAATGAATCCTAATAAGGGGATTGTCAAAGAGGTAGATGAAGAAGAGGACTTGGTGGAGTCTAAGTTTGAGAAAATGGATGAATAAGATGACATCCATACAGCCTATGCTAAGTTGTACGAGGTTTTCAAGAAGCATGAAAAACTGTATAGGCTGACCACCAAGAAGCTGAGTGATGTGGAGCTAGATTGAAAGGAGCTCTTTACAAAGGTTGATGAAGTCAATCAAACCATTGGAGCTTTGCGATTTGAGAACAACTTCCTTGCTGAAAGAACAAAGAAGCTTAAAGCATAACTGTTCCAAGTTAGAGCACAATTGGAGAGGACTTTCAGTGTTAAGCTTGATGAGATGCTTAACTTTCAGAAATCTGCTTCTGATAGAACTGGTTTGGAGTATGATTTATCTTCTCCTAATATTGCCTCCTCTAGTTCTACTGTATTTGTCTCACCTAATAATATTGTTAATTCTGAGAACAATGAACTTAAAACTAAAGTAGCTAGTGAGAACATAGACAAAGGCAAATCCAATCTAGGAGCACCCTCTAAGCTTGAAAAGAAAGAGACTAGAAACCCTAGGACTAAGAAAGTTAATAACAAAAAGTCTCAACCGAAGAAGCCGCATCTCTATCATCACTGTAGAGCTTCAGGGCATACTCATCCAAATTGCT
Source organism: Quercus aquifolioides (assembly GCA_019022515.1). Lineage (NCBI taxonomy): Eukaryota > Viridiplantae > Streptophyta > Magnoliopsida > Fagales > Fagaceae > Quercus > Quercus aquifolioides. The sequence continues at coordinate 112,531 of JAFHAW010000233.1, read as the reverse complement.
ACAAGTGGTTAGCCACTCAACAAAGCAATAGCATGCTCTCGTTTGGGAATCAAAATCAATTTCCATCCTCTCTTGCTCCTCTTGGAGATCTTCCCAAGGCCTTCACGTCCCTTTCGAACTTGAACAGTTTTAATTCTTCCCCCTCCCCTCCGGAACAGAGGTTCACTCAAAGGAAAGGTTCTTCCAAGGTGTGGAAGGAAAAAGGCTCTAAGTGATTTAGTCACTTTTTCTCTCTCTCCCCTTATAGTTTTGCATTACTTGTTTGTTTGTTTGTTTGCATTTTTTTTTTCTTTTTGAGTCAGTCTAGTTTTATGCTTTACTTTGTTTAAAAAATTTTTGTTTGTTTGCTTTCAGTTTTGCTTTATTTTGTTTTTCAAAAAAAAAATTTGAAAAATCAGAAAAATACAAAAACAGTGTGTGTTGTGTGTACATTGGTACTTGTGTACTTTGGATAGCCATTGATAAAAGTTTTCTAAACTTTATATCTTTTGTAGCTTAGATGAGCATCTCAATGCACAACTACGCAAATGAGCTTTGTGACTCGTGTTTGTGATGAGTACGATTAAGTAATCTCTTATAATTAACACTCATATCACTCTTTTTGATGAGAATGACTAAAAAATCTTAAGAGAAGCATAAATAACCATCTCACCACTAAAGCCCACCAATCATGTATAACATCTGTGTACTTTGGCATAGCAAAATTGTGATATTTAAGCTTACATAATTGGGTATTTCTTCTCTCTCTTATATGCTCATACATGATATGCTAAAAAGGAAAAATATGCAAAGAAAATCAAAACCAAAAAGAATAAAAATGTTTTTAAATATGGTCGCAAGTGTGTTTCTAGGAGATGCGGGAGTTATAGGATGTACCTTGAAAGTGATAGTCCCCTTTAAGCAGTTATGATTGTGTGTAAGTGTATTTGATTTTCTCATATCTCAAATCGTCATAATATGAGACACTTACGTACTCTTGCTATATTTTCACATACAACACGCAAATTCTTTGCAACTTTTGATACATGTGCAGGTACAATGTGATTTGGCCATCATAAGAAATACTTGTGTTAATGTATACTCATAAAAATATCTTAAGTTCTTTTTGAAATATAAAATTGGTTAGACTTGTTTAATATGTGTGTGAGTATTGGATCTTTGAATGCTTTGCATTTTCTTGTTGAGATATGTTTTTGAGAGCTTAACATGTTGATTGGATCTATGCTTGAGTAGGTTGCTTGTTGCATTCATCTCTATGTGTTTTTCCTCTCTTTGAAAAACTCATTTTCTTCAAGCTCAACAGCTTCTCGACAGATCCTTACCTATCGAGCCCCTTGGACTTCATACAGAAGTTAGCGCTTACTCGATCTGTCAAGCTTTCTGAAATTTGTCTCGATAGCTTCTCAACAGCTTCTTGATCAATCGAGAAACTTTTTGTCTAGTCAATAGATTCTCGACAGAATCTCGATCCATCGAGGTACTTTTGTCGTCGACAGATTCTCAACATCACCTCGACAAATTCATATCTGTTGAGATTTAGTGCTCGACAGATCTCGATAGCTCTTCAATCCATCGAGATGCATTTTTCTATATATAGCTGAGGCGCGATCCAGTTTTCATTTTCTCACTTCTCTCTCAACTAAAAATATTCTTTCCCTCCAAACACTCTCTTCTCACTGAAATCCCTCTACCCACGTGATTTTCGGCCTAAACCAAGATCAAATCACTTGGTAAGTGTCCTTAATCCTTCATTCCTCACACATTCATGCATTTTAGACCTAGGTTTTGGGGTTTTCAGGTTTTTGTGAAATTATTGGGTTAGGTGTTGTTTAATTGATGCTATATGATCATGCATTTCATTCCATTAGTATTTTCACAGTGTTTCATGCATTTAGATGTGTGTTTGATTGTTGAAAATTGTGTGATATTGTGATTGTGTTCTGTTTCTTTCTCTCTCTTTCTCTCTCTTTCGGATAGACTGCGCATGGCACCCAAGCGCAAATCTAATCCGACTCGGAACCCTTTCATTCTGGGTCTTTTTCATCTTCTAATCTTACTGTTCCCCTCTTCACATTTGGTTCCGTGATGAGAAGGCCCATTAGGACTTCTCTTAGAACTTTTCTAAATGTGGCGTTCATCCGAAGCATCATGTGATTCTGTCAGAATTTGCCGACACTCCTCTACCTGATGTCATTCACACTCGGGGATAGGAATCTCTTTGTGAGACACCCTTGAGGTGTCCCATTGTGTTCATACAGGAGTTTTACTCCAATATGCATGGTATCGATACCTCTGCACCTCAGTTTACTACGGTACTTTAAGGTACATGCATCGTAGTCACTCCGGATCTTGTATACAAGATACTACACATCCCGTGGGTAGCACATCCTGACTACTTTGGCTGTCAGTGTCTAAGGACTGTGTCCAAAGACGAGCTTCTGTCTCACTTCTGTGAAGCACCCTCCATATGGGGTGAGCGTCAAAACACCCCATGCTCAAGCTTGGCAAAAGGTCCGAGATTCCTTAATATGGTGATGACATTTGTTCTTACTCCATTGTCTCACTATAACTCCATCATAGAGCCTCGTGCTCGATTTTTGTTGTCCCTCTTAGAGGATCCTTCCATAGACTTTCCCTCTCATTTCATTATCTCTATCATAGATGTCTATAAGGATACGGCGACTTGTGATAAACTCATTTTTCCTTCGGCTATCACACGGATCCTTAGCCATTTTTCCGTCCCTATTCCTAATTCTCCCTACTTCAATGTCATGGGTGCCATTAGCACAGCGTCTGTTCGGCGGAGCGAAGCCTAACTTTGACCGAAGCGGCCGCAGACGGAGACGACTGATCCTCCAGCCTCTACCATTCCTTCCACCTCCGCTTCTTCTTCTTCGGGTGGTGGTTTGACTCTTGAGGCCATCATGGCGCAGCTTCAATGCATGGATACTCGGCTTGACTCTCTTAATGATGAGTTGTGTTTGGTGAACACTTGTGTCGGTCGTATTGCATGACGACAGGCTCGCCTCGGTGGTTTCACTGCTTCTCCCTCTCCTTCTCCTGAGGCTTCGGCAGATGATGACAGCGGTGATGGTGTTGTTGATGATGATAAGGATGAGGATGCTAGCTCTTCCAATGATGAGGAGATCATGACCTCTCAGTGACTTACCCTTTGTCATTCGTGACAAAAAGGGGAAGTAGTTTTGGGATGATGAGAGTAGTATTGTATCTAGGGGGAGAGTTAGCGTAGGACATTTTTGTTAGAGGGAGTATCTATACTTTGAGGGATGTAGTGAGGATCTTATGTACTTTTCTTTTCTTTCTTTATAGTTACAATATTCTCTTGTACATCAATCTTGTGACCATTTATTTATGACATACATTGTATTTATTTTCACATATATATATATATATATATATATATGATGTATGTTGTTTTTCACCTATCTCTCCATGTGTTGTTTCTTTTCTATCTTTATACACATGTTTTTTTATGTATGCAATCTTGTATTTCTGTTTCACACTAAAAGGCCTTGATGAGTTTTGTTTAAAGTGTTTCAGAAAGACAAGTTGTGAAAATCTATCATGCCATGAACTTCTTTCTTGCAGAGTTTTTCAAGAGTTTGTGTTAGGATTAGATTTTATTGTATTCAACAAGTGGTTATGGGTTTAGTGATTTAAGACTTCTCTCATAATTCATTTGTTTGTTATGATTTTGTCACGGATTGCCAAAAGGAGAGATTGTTAGAGCATATGTGGAACTTGTTAGAGACATATGTTATGTAAATTAGCTATCCTTTGATAAAACGCACTTTACTTGTAATTTGGTAGATATAGGATGGGTTTAGTACTTTAAAGAACAAGAGTTCAAGTTTAATATTGAAGTCATGCAAATCTGTCCAAGAAACAAGTGCAGAAGTGTTGTTCATTAAAGCTCGATAAATAGCTCGACAGATCATATCTATCAAGGTTTAATGTTGATGCTCGACAGCAGCTCGACAGAAGCTGTATCTATCGAGAATTACGAAATTCAGATTTCCAGATCTGATTTCACGCATATCCATGTGTATTTGTGTATGGTTTCTTTTCTCACAACCCTAAACATATATAAGAATTATTTTAAGGGCCGTCAAAGATGATGCAAGGTGATGCAACTTGATACAAAGTCATTGTGCATACAAATTGTGATCGGAGATGGAATTTGCCCTAGTTCATCATATTTTCTCTAGAAGCTACTGTGTCTTTGCGCCAAGGGTTTTGTGACCAAGGAGCTTCCTGATCTTCATTGTTAGATGAACTGAAGAACTTTATTGCCAACATCTTCCTCAAGTTGGTGTGTTAGTCACGTACTGGGATTCGTACATCATTGGTTAGTCACGTACTGGGATCCGTTCATCATTGGTTAGTCACATACTGGGATTCGTGCATTGAAAAGAGAAATTGCTGCTACATTACAAGTCTAATTGGGTATTGGGATAAGGGTTCAACTGTACGTTGGTATTAGGTACTTGGATTCTTTTTACTTGTAACCACTTGTTTTGATAATAGTGGATTCTCAAAAGTGGTGACCTTAAATTCACCCGGGGGAGTTTTGCCTCGGTGGTTTTCCCCATTCGTAAACAAATCACCTATGTCAAATTTATTTTCTGCTGCATTTAACTTAGTTGGTGATTTGTTTGTACTACCACATTTATTACATGTAATTGAATCTAATTAATTAACTTGATTAATTAATTGATTAATTTATCAAATAGGTCAATACATTCTTGGCCTATCACCTACTATTTGTTATTTGACATGAAAAAGAATTGTACAACATTTTTCTCGGTTAGCATACTTTTCTTATTTGTTTTGTCTCATGATATTTGTGTTTCCTATCTTGCTTAGATAATTGGTTTTCTTAATCCTTTTCTAGGCGCCAAAGCTCTATAATGGGTTGAATTTCTATTTCACTTGTGGCTTTGTGCCTGGATACAAGGAAGACCTCTGTGATTTGGTTATGACAGCAGGAGGTACTGTTTTGAAAAGTAAAGAAGAATTGGTGCCACAAAGCTGTGATGGCCAGGCAAAGCTACTAGTTGTTTACAACCTTGATCCCCCACAAGGATCCAAGGTAGGAGAAGAAGTTGATATTCTTTGGAAAAGATTAACTGAGGCACAGGATGTAGCTGCCAATATTGGATCCCAAGTCATTGGTCATACATGGCTTTTGGAATCAATTGCTGCATGCGAGTTGCAGCCGCTTTTCAGCTGACAGCATTTGTCATCAACTATTTTGTTGTCTTATCAGTCCAGGATTATTATCTGCTTACCAGTCTTGCCAAAGCTATCGTGTATATAATTAAGTTAAAAATTAGATAGAGCTTTATTTTATTTTGGGAACAATTGCAGGCTCTATGTTGCAGCATTTGTTAGCTGATAAAAAGCATTTGTCGCTCATATATTTTGTTTATTATATAAGTTAAGGATTATAATCTGTTTATCATTTTTGTTTGAAGCATCCCATTTATGTGATTATGGGTTTTTTTTTTTTTTGGTTCGCCACTAACATTATTTTGTTGTCTATCACTAACAACTTATATTCGTCTAAAGCCTGTGACGAATATAAACAAATTAAAAACAGACGCATTTTATGGATCAATAACTCTAGAATAGGACCACCGAATTGCAAAGACATCCAACGGGCCTTAAAAAAAAATATGAAGACAAAGAGCACCCTATTTTCTTTAGGTCTTCTTACTTGGGCTGTAGTAATTAAATTTCCACTCAGTGGGAAAATACAACCATGTCAATGCCACTTCTTAGAATTGTGAAAGTTGCTCGTGAAATTCATTGGAATGAGTGTTCTAAGATTGGATAAAATATCTTTTATACCTGAGTTTTCTGAGTCATTAGGATGGAAACTGAAAATTTCTGAGGTACGCTTACAATAATCGTATTTGATTATGAAAAACAAGCAATTTACTTAACTTTTTATCAGCTTAGTCCCGTCTTCAAGACTTCATTATCTCGAGATGATACTTCATTATCTTGAGATGATGCTTTGCTTGAAGTTTCCATGGCTATGCCCCACCGGGATTCCGTCACGTCAACATTGTAAACGAAGTGCTTTGCTATAAGCAGAAAGAAGAAGAAGTTGAGAAAGCTGAGGATGGCCAAGAAAGCATAATAGTAATCCAAATGAGATGCATTTAGATTATCCAAAATCCAGCCCTTGTGGCCATGCCTCTTGGTCATATCAGCCACTGTTTTTAAAAGAAAACTACTGAGAAATTGACCAATTCCCAAGGTACTAGTGAAATATGAGGTCCCCAGGCTTTTCATGCTTTCTGGAGCCTGGTCATAGAACAACTCTAGCTTTGCAACTTCCACAAAGGCTTCAGCGATGCCAACCAATCCAAACTGAGGGAGGAGAATGAAAATAGTAAGAGGAACTGTATCGCTTTTGCCAAATATTTGGTTTTCTCTTGCAACCTTGAGTCTCTTTCTTTCAGCAAGGCAAGCTGTGACCATGATAATAACATGCAACGTAAGGCCAATTCCTAGTCTTTGTAGTAATGAAATCCCTCTAGGGTTCTTTGTGTAGCGCCGGACTGTTGGAACGAAGAGGCGGTCATAGATTACAAGGCTTATCAGCATGAAGATTGTCACAAATGCTTGGAGACATCCTGGAGGGATTTCAAAATGAGGACCCATGCTCCTATTTAGGGTGGTGCCTTGTTTGATAAAAAGAGTATTTGATTGACCTACTATGACGCTTGGTATGATTGTAGCAATCAAAATTGGAAGCATTTTCATCATTTGCTTGGTTTCTTCTACTTGGGTCACTGGACATAACATCCATGGTGAGGCTGCCCTGCTCTTTACCGCTGCTTTGTCAAGGAATCTGCAGGCAATTTTGAGCAAGGTGGGGGGATGAGATGGGGAACCAAAAGGGTCAAATAATGCAAGTATTTTAGTTCTCTTTGTATGATTGTTTTTTTTTTTAATAGGGGAGTTCTTTGGTTGATCAAATTCTGGGAACAGAATTTTCCATTTCATATTATGATATGTACAAAGAATATGTGCGTTATCAGAAAGTATTTCCAATACAAACAACATTTTTCCAAGTCTCGGTCAAACTTTTGCATCGTTGTCCTCAAATTTATGCCATGGATTTACAGTTTGTAAGATGGTGGAGGTATGCTAAAATGATCTTTTTAGTACTTTGTAGGTTTGGCTATTTTCCATAATCTTCTCAAAGAAACTGAAAACAGTTTGGCAAAAGATAATAAAATTGCTTTTAATTGCCAAAAGACATTTTAAACCTTATAATTTAGGGGTGTAACAAAATTAAATCTTGAAGCTTCAAAAAGTAACAAATTGAACTTTATAGTTTCAAAAGTATCAAATTAAACCATAAACAAATTAAACCTGAGAGCATTGAATTTGACGTTTAAAATAGGCTGAAATTTTAATTTGTTACTTTTTGAAATTTTGGGATTTACTTTGTTACTTTTGAAACTATAGGGTAGGTTGGTCTCTAGAAGATTTCTGTATGTTTGCTGCTTGAGTGAGTAGGTTGGTCTGGTTGGCAGATGTAGTCTGCTTGTTTGTTCAATTGGTCTGTTGTGTGTGTAGACTTATGCTGTGTAATTTTGTTTTGCTTTAGGAAATTTTCATTCATTAAAAAAAAAAAAAAAAGCTCAGAAGTAAATATGTATTGTAAAAGTGAACATGTGTATGAATATTGTGACCGAAAATTCTAAAGTCACAAATAGGATAGAGGGTTAACCTTAATGAAGGGGTGTACTCAATTTTGTATTTCCCATTTTTGGCATATTCTTCCAATCTCAACTCATGAAGCTCTTTTGGGTCATTTGGGACAGTTACCTTCCACTTCCTTACAGCAGCCACAAGTACTTTAGTTATCTTAATGATAGGACTCCCTGAAGGCAGTTTGTGTCTATAAAATGGAGTACCCACCAAGAACACCAAAACTGAAATCAATAGGCCAATTGTTGGAAGGCCATAGCCAAGGCTCCAACCCACATTTGCTTGTATGTAGATCAAGAAAGTGTTAGAGAAGAGGGTGCCAAAGAAAATGCTAAACATCCACCAATTAAAGAAGGAGAGCTTGTGGAACCTTTCCTTGGGCTCAAAGTCATCAAATTGGTCTGCCCCCATGGTTGAAATGTTGGGCTTAGTTCCACCAGTCCCAATAGCAATTATGTATAAGGCAAAATAAAATATATCCACTTGCAAAGATGAGGCTGATTTGCTGCAGTCCACTGCTTTGACCTCATGGCCACAAGATGGTGGTTTTAAGGTTGGCAATGAGACTGTTAGGGTTAAGAGGCACATTCCCTGTGTACAACAGTTAACGTAATACTGTGTCACCATGAGTGAACATAAGTAAAGAATTCTTTTATTCACTTTGAATAAATTAAACTAATGTATTGATGAAACTCATAAAATTCCTGTATACTTTTAATTGTTAGGATCTTTAGGTTGTTGGCAAATTATATGATAAGTTTGGGTGTAATTTTGAAATTCAATTTTACAATGCAATTAATGTATTGTTGTGGATTTAAATTTGTAATAGGTTGAAGAGGTGACACTTTGCATGAACGAGCTTGGAGGGTCTAGTGAATACACTTTTTTGAAAAACAGTTGAGGCAACAATTTCGCCTCTCACTTTTAGGACATTTCGCTTGAGTTAAAATTCTATAACTTTGAGAGAATTTAGTTATGACCCTCACTACAAAATGAGCCCTCAACCTCTCTTTATAAGCCCCATTTTCCACAAATTTTTAAGACCCAATTTCCATATTAAAGGGTAAGAGAAAGTCCTAAAACCCATTCCACATCTCTATCTTCTCCCTCTCCATTTAACCAATTTCATGAAAGAAGATCAAAACCATCACAAACAAAGCAACCTTCAAAGTTCTTGGTGCTGATTGGTCTTGAGGTATCATTAGAGCAATCCCAAAATCACCAAGGAGACTTGGTCATTGCACTTGGAGGCTCAAATATTGCGGATCAAGAGATTATCAAGAAGAAATGATTCAAAGAATCGGTTGCTAGCAAGAGCTAGAAGCTTAAGTACATAATCATCACTTAATTAACTTGAAGGGTTTTGTGGATCATTTGGTGCTAGAGATATGTATTGCAACTATTCTTGATTTGTGGATCGTTTGGTGCTAGAGACCCTAGAGAGTTTTTTTTCCATCTGGTTCTTGGGTTTTTCTCTTTGTAAGCACTTCATTGTTGTTGTGAGTGCTTGATTTCTTTTGTAATTGGGACTGCTATTGTGTTTATCTATTTTTACTTATGTCAATTGTTGGTCAAGTATATTAACATTTGGGTTTAATTTCCACACTTAGCTTAAAATTGAATAAGCCATAAAATTTGGGGTTTAAATCAATACTATTATTTATTACAAACTTATGACACACAATAGAATAGAAGGAGAGGGGAGGGGGTAGATCTTATTAAATAAATAATCAAAGTAATAGTTTTGTGTAGCTTTTTCTCAACTAGGTCCTACTTTATTAAAGGGAGAGAGTTTAGGATTGAGAGGACTCTACATAATTATGCAATCTAATAGTATTACCATCTGATTTTTTTTTTTTTAAATTAATGGAGCTTATTTAAAAATATAAATTAACAAATTGACATCAAACAAAAATTTTCGCTCAATATATTCTTTTGCCATATTTTGTTTCAGCTACTTGTTATTTATTTATTTTGGGGGAGAGCCAATCCTAGGCCACTTTAGGCCATAATCTAGGGACCTATGGAGAAAGGCCCTCAAATATGGGGGAAATAAGTGATTTTTTTTTTTTTTTTTTCAAAATTTAGAAAAACATGTATGAACTGTACTTATTTTTCCCTCCACTTATAAGAAGGCCTATGAATTAATATAAATCCATCCCAATTATCATTAAGTGAATTAGTTATATTAATAAAAAAAGAGTAAGTCATATTAAAAAGTAAAAATTTTAAAATTGTCACTTAATCTTTAAATTGTATTGAGCCAATCTGTTTTAGGAGTTTTTTTTTTTTTTTTTTGGGGCGGGGGGGTGGGGATGTTTGATTGTGTTTGTATAGATTATTGGAGTGCAAGAGTGACATATTTACATGTAAAAAACCTTAGCAAAAAAGTGCGGACTTGAAAATCGGTCCCAAAACCTGATGGTTTAAGGTTTTAGGATATATAGGTTAATAATGATGCAACACTCCATACAGTCACAGGTATTATACTTGAGGCCCTAGTGAAGGCCAAAGTTTGCTCTCATCTAAAAAATATATGCCAATCACATTAAAACCCATGTTGGATTCTAATCAGACAGTGATTCCCCACCATCAGAAACTATTAGATCTTGCATGAGGTTCTTATTTCTTTGAACAATAATCACATACGTGTTCGATTGTGCATGGTGCATCATGCATGCAATAAATGTTAACATTGACTCTTTTAAATGATCAATTTCACCTATTTTATTTTCTTCTCTCTTTAATTAGTTAACAAAATTAAAAAAAAAAATTAAAAAGAAATATATTAATAACTTGGGATTCGAGATTTTACCAAGAGATAAATTCCTGATGCAATTACAAAAGTCCAATATCGGCCGAGATAAGTATCTGCAATGTAGGCACCTAATATGGGTGTCAACCATACAGTACCAGCCCAATTGGTCACATTGTTTGCAGAGTTTACAGTGCCTTCATGGAGCTTATCTGTTAGATATATCACTAGATTTGATGTGATCCCATAGTATGCCATCCTCTCAAACACTTCATACCCTATAAAAAAACATATACAAAAAAAAAAAAATTAGTGAAATTGTGAAGCATCCTAGGAAATTTTTGAAAGATATGTTATACTATGTGAATGAGAAATATTAATAGAAATAGAATTCAAATGAAAACAGTTGTGTTTGTTTACGATCTATATATGAGTTATAGTCTCTCTTTGAAAATATATATGTGACTATGTAAGCCTGTTTCTTAGTTTATTGGCTATGGCTAGCTAGGTATCTTAAATATGAAAGAGTTAAATCTTTATTCAGCAACTTTTGAAGTTTGGCCTAGCTGAATTAGTCTCTTAATGGAAGGATAAAAGGCGCAAATAAGTAAAAAAACATAGGCTATATACATTACCTACAATGAAATAACAAGCTTTCCATCTCCCAGTCTTTGATCTTAAAACAGGTCTACCCTTGAGATCCACAGTCCCATCTTGCGTGTAATCCTCTCTTTCATCTGCAGGGCCTTTCTCTTCTACCATTGCCATCTTGTTAAAGAGAAGAAAATAGGGACTAATTGGGTCGTCTAGTTTGAAATCATGTGAGCATTTAGCTTTTTATAAAGTTATGTGGTAGCCAAGGACCTTTCCACCTGTCATTGAACCACTATCTGATGTCTCTGGCTCCATATAGAACCACTATCTAAGGCTTGTTTCTCAAAAAAAAAAAAAAAAAAAAAAAAAGAAGGGACCCTTTTTTCTTGTTCACTTCTTTTTCCTTTCAAACTATTAAATACCTTTTATCCAATATAATCAAGCATACTGTCTTTTTTTTTCTTTTTTCTTTTTTTTCTTTTTTTGTGGGGATGTTAATTTGCCACCAAAATATCGAACTAGTCACTAGCACCAACTATGAGAGTAAGAGTGATGTTGACATGGTAGTAAAGATCATAAACTACAAAATAATAGAAATGGTTATTTTATTTCTAATGACATTGAATTTAAGGATTAATTATAACTGCGGAGAGTTAATTCCATCATAATCAATTGTATTTTATTTTTGACAGGTCACATTATTCTGTAATCTGTATTACCAAAAAGAAACTGAAAATGTCTTTGTTGTCGTTAATGTTTATTTTTGTTTGGGAAACACTTATCAGAACATGAATATGCATTGTTTCAAAAGAAAAAAATGGATATGCTTTGATTATCCGAAATGATCAGATTGTTAATGATCAAACATTAATTTTCGTTCGCAAATGACATTTTAATAATATAGAAATAAAATAGGATAAGAAATTGGTAGGGGAAAAAGTCCATTTTAATTTTAATGGAGCTCTAGAAAGAAGTGTGACACCACATATGCATATGAGAACAAGTGTTCTCCTCCAAACGTAGTCGTTCCTCTTATTCAAATTTCTTTATCATCCTTACATAAGGCTTATATATTCATGAGTACATGTGAAGTTGCAGCTCTATTCTCAACCTATTCATTTTATTTTAAATTTAAATGATGCTAGCTAGCAGGATATATTATAAAATTAATTATATAACTTTTACAAATTGATGTATAATAAATCATAAAAAATAGTAGTAATTCAACATTTATTTATTATATTTTAAAAATCCACCATTACCAATTATATATATATATATATATTATACAGTAAAATTTATAATATATTTAGTATTTTTCTTATACTTCTGGATAATCTAACTAAATTAATACCTGTAATTTTGTAAATTTTATAAGAAGATATTTTTCGACGAGCTTTGCTTAGTCGACATAATAACATTTGCTTACAGGAGAGAAGAATATATTGCTATACATTTTTTTTTTTGTTTTTTTTTTTGATAGGATATTGCTATACATATATATTTGAATTGTCCCTACGATTTCGTCTCTATAAGGAAGACTATACAGCTGCCTAGTTTGCCTTAGCTTTGTTAGCTAAAATGACTAACCTATGTAGGTTATAACCTACTAAAATAATTATTGAGTTTAGTTAATACTTGCCCTTCGTGCATTTGCTAATAGACTATTTAAAAAAAAATTAATACTGAAAAATATAAAAAGCTGTAAAAAAAAGTCAATTACTTTTTTCTTTTCACATAAAAAATTTATAAAAATAGTTCCTAAACTAATATTCTTAAGGTATCTGTTAATTTTTTCTATAATTATTTGGTATTTTTTTTTTACCTTTGTAACCTCAATGATAATTATTTTGTTTTTGTTACAGCCTCTAGAAGATCGAGCTAAAGTATGATTCTTGTGAGAACAAATCTTCAAGAGAGAAAGGAGGTTGATACGTGCATAAATCAAAAGAGAAAAACTGAAAAGGGCTGTGATACAGACTAGGCTTGTAGATGAAGACAAGACAAACATAAAGACAAGTTCACTTTGTTAGTTTCCGCCCATTTGAATCAACGAGGCAATCAAAGTTCAAATGGGTCCAGGAAATTTTGAAACTCTTCTACTTGATTGTCTCATTTAAGATAGTCAACAACTATACAAGCCACACATCTAATTTTGGATAATGTTAAGGATGGTTATTAGCCGGTCGAAGAATTAAACCTATAGGTTTCGATACCGAAGAAATTCGGGAAGACGACAGGATGCACTGTATAAGGGTCCCTCAGTCACTTGGCTATGCCTTCTTGATAAGGAAAAATGAGGTGTTGTCAAGATGGAGAAAATCTATCGGGTATCTAATATATGTATCTATCATTTCATATGAGGTAGGTTTCACATATTGTCAAGAATGAGAAAATATATAATTTCTAATTCGGGGTGGCAAAATAAGCCCAAATCCATTTGCCTACCCAAACCTACCTAATTATTAGTTGGATTAAATGGGTATCAATTCAATTAGACCCAGTAATTATTGGATTTTAACTAAAAACTCATTGAGCCTCGTTTAACCCAAAAACAATATAATCAAATTCAACCCAGCCCGTTCTATTAAAAAAAGAAAAAAAAAAAGAAATTAATTTTCCTTTTCATTCATCCTTTTCCTTCACTTCACTTTCGAAATTTTCTTTTCTTCCAAACACTGCCTGATCTCTCCGACAAAAATAGAAATTACAATAGAAGTTTCATTCTTCTTCTCGCATTACAGGCTCTAATCGAACAGAACCAGCAACAAGCAAGGCAAATCCTCATTCAGAACCCGCTCTTGACCAAAGCTCGTTTCCAGGTACCAAATTTTTAGGGTTTCAAAAATTAAAGCTATTTTCTACTTATTTCATGGACTTTGGAATTTCTCCGTCAACAACGCGTTCTCTTTCTTCTTGTTTTAATTTCATTTCTCTCACTACCAAAATCTCTTCGACTCGGTCAAAGTCTTTACTCCGATACGCGATTCTGAGCTTTGAAACCAACTTCAAAATGCTCTGGTTCTTTGGGTTAGTGCAATCGCCATTGCTGTCCAATGCGAAAGCCGGTACAGGCCGTGAACTCATTTTGGGGAAAATGAGAGACAGTTGAAACGACGCCATGTGCAGGTGAAAGGGTTTTGAGGAAATGGAAATGGTTGCTGTTGCTAGGTTTTGTTGTGGAGAAGCGGAAGAGGTGCCAAACGACTGATCACTGACTGAGTGCCAAGTGCTTTCGAAATTCCATGAAAGTTTTGAGCTTGAAATGACATTTCTTTGTATTTGATGCACTGTTTGGTTGCCAAGAAAGTGAGAGAAAATAAAAAAGAAAAGAAAATATTTTTTTATTTAGATTTTAATATAATTGCTGATGTGGATGTGCTTATGTGGAATTTTTTAATCTCAAGAATGGAGACTAGAGAGAGAATGAAAAAGGAATCTAAGAAAGTGTTGGGATTTTAACTTTAATGGCATTTTAGTAATTTTGATAATTGGGTAATTGGGTGAGTTGAGGTTTACCCATAATAATTGGGTTGGGTTGGATTTGGGTTAGAAACAATTACTTAAATGAGTTTTAATGGGTAAATGGATTTTATATACCCAACCTAATTATGCCTACCCCAAACTCACCCAAACCCATCCATTTGACACCCCTATTTCCAATACATGTATCCACTAATTCCACTCACACATGTGTAGGGTCTAGTCCCATGTAAAAGAGGTGGATACATATAATACCACATTGTCAAGAGAAAGTAGTACAATGGTCAATGGTGGGACTAGATTCATCTAGGCACACTTGATTTATCGTGCTAGAGTGTATTTATTTAATTTAGGACTACAACCAATTCCACACCTATTTTTATAACTATATTGTGTGGCAGATTGTGATTTGTCACTCTCACATTGACCAACTACTTTTTTTTTTACCACTCACAAACAAACATACCGAATAGTTGTGAAAATAAGTGTGAAATTTGTTGTGAACTTATAATTTTTCTTAAATGTAACATTGGCTTCTTTTGGTGTTAGTGTCAACAATTTCAATAGTATATTGAATTCGTTTCAATTTATCCATAAGAATGAAATGTTTGGATATCTGATTAGTGTACTATTTTTTAGAAGCTAATTCTTGGGTTTGAACTCCAAACCCGTCGCCTTGGATGAAAGACACTTATCATCACATCAAGATTTGACCTTTAAAATTTAAAGCATGAAAAAAAAAAATTATCATTCAAAAATATAAAACAAACTAAAATTCAAACTTAATTAATATATGAAAAATAAATTGGCATGTACTCAATATTAACAAAATATAAACAAAAGAAAAGATATAAAATGATTTTTTTCTTAATACAATACTACTCAATTATTTGTGATTTATCAAAATGGAACTTGACTCTTTTTTTTATTTACTATAATAACAATTATTTATAATTGATTATGGACCAAATGTCTTAATAATTTCCTTTCAATGCACAAAATCGAAAAATCTAGGCCCTTTTGGATATATACCACTGTTAGTTTTTAAAAAAAAAAAACTCTCTCTACTCCTCGTGTGTGTGTTAAAAAATACTTATTATTCTAAAAAAAAAATTGAAAAATCCATTAGAAAATTATATTTTCTTTTGTTGTGAAGCTTAGTTTTATAAAATTTATTATTGAAAATGATTGTTACCATAATTGCAATAAATATACAAAAGTAATTAGAAGTGCAACAATTTTATAAAGGAAATCGCATTAACTGAAGTTGAAAATCATTTTTATTATCCTTATATATCCAATATATATATATACCAAAAATCAATTAGTGTTGTCAATCAAAAAAACAAATCACTTAAAAGATCCCTCTAATCAATGTACCTTCTGCACCGATCATGTCTCTAGGAGGAAACTCAGATAAAAGTGCTTAGCCACAAGCCACTGGATTGATCCCATACTTCAACTAATAAACTCCTTGAGCTCATTGACCAAGAGCCTGTTTGGTTCAGGCAATTTCTATCAACCAATACTCAGTTTTCATCATCCATTACTCATTTTGGGTGAGTCCCACGCCTAAGATGCATGTTTGGCTCTATTCTCATTTTCAATTCTCATCACCCATAACTCAACAAAATGAGTGATGGGTGAGTGAGAATGAAAAAAGAGAAAAAAAAAGAGGTGTTTCTGATGATGGAAATAGAGTGATGATGGCAATGTTTTAATTCCACTCAACTAGAGAAAAAGGAAGTTGGTATAATCTTTAAAACTTTATATTTGGGTCCCTCTTCCGAAACCCTACAATTTTTACATTGATTTCATTGTAAGAGTATTTGCATCAATTGTTGTAAAATAGCATAAAATTCAAAATTTGCTTAATCAACCTCAAAATATACCCACATCAGTTTATGTATCATTATTAAAAAAAAAAAAAAAAACATTTGTGTTATAGTAATTATGTAAATTTACACCGTTGCTATAAGCAAATGAAGATTTTAGTAATTCTTTAGATAATTTAGGGTTGTGGTTTTTGGTAATAAATTAAAAAATTGACAAGGAAATAGCATTTTAATGAAATGTAATGTAAAATATGATGTGGAGTATTTTGAAAAGTGAATATGTAAAAGCAAAAAAAGTAGGTGCTTATGCTAAACTGACATGAATTTTTGCACGAGCTGGAGTGAATGCTCTAATGAAATAAGAAACAATAATGATGTTTTGTGTCTTTGTTTTTGTTAGTAGATGATTGCATTGTAATATATTACAAAACAATGGTTTTATGTTTTTGTCTTTGTTAATAAATTGTTTAACTAAATGATGGGTTCTCCTAACTCAAAATCTTGGCTTTGTCCCTAATTGAAATAAAGTCTTTGCACCATCATGTTAGTGTTCATTACCATGACCTATTACCACCCCTTTTGTATTAAATGCAATGTGATAAACCCACATTATACAGCATTAGGTGAGTACCTTAAAAGTTATTATGGCTTTGGAGTTGTGGTATGCCTTTGTGTTAGAATCTCTTTTCCTCTCCCTTTTGTGTGTGTATGTGTGTTTGTTTCTCAAAAAGAAAAAAGACTAAAAAGAGGTGAGTACCTTTGAATCATATCTCCTCAATCGACCTAGGGAATGGTGGTTTGTTAGACTTCCCCACGTAGAGAACTTGTTATCAACCCCACCCAAGAAAAACATATAGGTACACCCCTCTTGAATCAAAGGAGGTATATATGTACACAAAAATCTCTCTTTCCATAAAATTTTCACTAACTTAATCTTTGCAGTACCTCCGATCAACCCACTGGTTGATCACCATCTAATGCCTTGTTCACTTGTTATCCTTGGTATAATTCTCTCCCTTAAGAAATTTACCCCTACTGCTACTAGTGTCAATTGAGGAGGATCCCTCACATAAAACATGTGTTCATGAAAGCGAACCAATGTGTGAATACTCTAGCTTCCTTCTGACGGACTTGGACTACTAACTTGTTTTGTTTTCCTCCCCCGATTAAGTCCTTTGTAGATTCGGATATTTCTCCAGACATTTGTATCTAGTTGTTCCTCCGGTTTAGCTAATATATTTCCCTATTTACCAGAAAAAGAACTTTGCGTAATTAAGGTCTATGTATTTGGAATTTGCACATTCTTGGTAAGGTAACTGATGTCATTATCATCAGGCCATTCGATGTTTCTACTGTTACAACTTACAGCCCAGTCATGTGTTTTATCTCATTACAAGACCGGAAGGCTTTGGGTTATTTCCTACCCAGATATATAGGAGCTTCTCGGTTTAAAAGCAGCTATTCAACGAAAAAAAAGAGTAGCAGACAGGAAGTCCTAAAGTTCAGGTGATATAATTCCACATTTCAAGATGTTAAGATTTTCAACTTTATGCAGGCTGCGAAGAATGTCCAAATTGACACTCACTGATCTTGTTCCCAACAAGAAGTTCGTAGAAGCCTACTAGAAGGCATCAAATCCGCAAAAATATCGCCTTTTTGGCTTTTCTCATTATGTTTTTAAAAAGCTTTTCTCATGATGTTTTTAAAAAGCTTTATGTTATTTTCGAACCCGATGGATGTGTTTTCCGATTCTTATTTCCATTTCACAAGGACATGCCAAATCTTAATTCGAGAATCAAAGAAAATGCATTAGATAGATTCCTTAAAGCCAAGCAAACAGTATCAGATGCTACACCTGCAGGCTGAGTATACCACAAATGAATAATTCTTGAGAAACATCCAATTGTAACTTGTGATTGTCTACCAACTACTAACTTGTGAAACTCGTCACTTTTTATCAACTACTTACAATTGTACAAGAGAGCTGTAAAATTGAGTGTGAAAATAGTTGTTTGTAATATTGTTGGAGCAAAATTCAGCAAAAACAGAAACCCCACCCCCCCCCCCCCCACACACACACACACACAGAAAAAAAAAAGAAAAACAAAAAAACCAAGTAATCCAAAAATATTGAATAGGCAGCTAGTTTTTAACCAAGTCAAAGCAAATTTCTTTTAAATTTAAAAGAAGCCTAGCCGTAACCTCTTCTTTCAGAGTCAAACGCAAATATATTGAAGTTTTACATATATTTAATAGATCTTGGAATAAAAATCAGTTGGAATCAAAGCCGTACATTAATTTAGAATGTAAAATTTTTCGAAATTATGAACATCTAAGATTAACGAGTTCTTTCAAAAAAAAAAGAAAAGAAAAAGAAAAGCATAACGAGTTCAAAATATGAACTCGCGCGAGCAGACCCAAATATAAAGCTCTACTAGCGTCTTATATTTAAAACTTAGTCGCAGAGTACTACATGAAAAATATTATCCATAAAAAATTAAAATAATAATACATGAAAAACTTCAATATAAGTCCCTCCTGTTGGGTATTCAATAGTAAAAACTAGTGAAAGTAAAATAAAGAATAATATAATAATGAAGAGACAAAAAGAACAACATAGTTGTGATGCCCCAGTCACATATTTTAATAAGAAACCAAGAAATTGGAGAGGCAAGGGCTGGGGACTGGTAATAGAAGCAAGGAACAGTAACACTTATCAAGGAAAAAAAGAGAGAGGGAGGAAGCAAGGAACAGTCATACATAGAGGTTAGCACAGAAATAGGACCTGCTCATACCCACTATAGCAAAACTTCAAACCTTCCTTATATAAAGGTAATAGAACAAATAAAACTACTAATAGAAACTACCCATCACAATATACTAACAGAAATAAAGCAATCAAACCAGTTGCATACACCAGTGAGAAGAAAGTAATCGAAACAATCTCAATTCTGTTGCGGCCCTTGCTAATAGCAAGTACAACCTCCTGCATAACGGTTCCTTCGACAGAAAATCAAACCATTGGATCACTAATGTTAAGTCTGCCTGGACTGAGCAGCACCGTATCCACCACCATAACCCCCAGTGGCCTGTGAAGGGTCAGATCTCCATGCTGCATTGGAGTACCCCGAATTTCCATTTGTGTCGCCATAGCCACTTCCCATGTAGCTACCACCCATTCCATGTTGCTCTCCTCCACTAGCACCACCACCAGCATTGCTACTTGGGGCACTTCCAGCACGTCCCCCTGTAGCCCCATACCCACCAGAATAAGAACCGTCACTTCCACCATAACTACCATATCCATAGCCTTGATTCCCATACCCAGAAGCTGCACTTGGGGATTGACCCCTTGGAGCAGAAACAGCACCACCACTACCTGGAACATTCCAGGCTGCAGTTCCATACCCAGCACTTCCACCATAGCCTGATGTGCCATACCCAGAAGGAGTTTGATTTGTCCAAGTATTTTTTACTGCACCTGGCCCCCCAGTTCCATAACCAGCATTAGGGGTATTTGGGTTTCCATATGCCCCCATGGGACCGCCAAATCCAGCATTTGCAGTTCCATAACCACTAACACCATAACTGCCATAACCACCATAACCAACTCCACTATTAGCAGCTCCATAACCATAACCTGCTCCACCATAGCCAGAATATGGCGGGAAACCACCTGCAGCAGTTTGAGGCTGCATATATCTACTTCCATCTGTTCGACCTTCAAACGTATTTGTATTTGCACCAGAGGCCCCATAACCTTGATAGCCCCCACTACGGCCCCCACCACCTGGATTTGCATCTTTGGGAAGGGCTCGTTTTACCTCGACTGATTTACCATTCAAGTCATGGAACGTCTTATGAAGAACTCTATCAACTGCATCCTCAGTGTCAAATGTTATGAAACCAAAACCACGAGGCCGTTGAGTGTTCTGGTCATACATTATTACCACATCAGTTACTTGTCCATAACTTTCAAAATACTGACGAAACCCATCTTCTGCCAGGTTGGAAGGCAATCCTCCAACAAATATTTTTTTTGTCTTAAAATTTCCTCCCCCTCCAGAGGTTCTGCCAGCATTAAAATTTCCAGTTCTAGAGGAAGTTTGCTGTTCTTCCCTTGATAAAGCCCTTTTTGCCTCCACCTGTGTAGTTGAAATGAAATTTTACGACTGAAGGGACATAACAAGTGTAAAAAGACATATACAAGCATGCTGTTCATGTATATATATACAATGATCTAGGAAAACAAAATTTGCAATGTGGCCAACAAGTTTATTTTAACAATTGGATAATCCTTTCACGCAAGAACCAAAAAAGATCATTTTCATCTCTTTGTGGGTGCATTTTGCACACATTATTTAAAAACTATTTAACCTATGCCACCTCTCCATAATATAAAGAAAAAAATGGCCATACAAGTAGCAGTAAGCTAACTTAAGGAAGATTTCGTTTCCTAGGCTCTGTAATCATGAAAAGTCTAATATCCATTGATTCTTTTCTTTGATTCTCTCTCTCTCTCTCTCTCTTATACAATATATCAGTAACCTAAAGAAAAGATGAAATAACAATAGACCAATAAGAAAACAAAGGAAACAAAAAGAAGACACAGGCATTATTAAGCTCATGCTCTCTCACAATACCAAAAAAAAAAAAAAAAGAAGACTTGTTCATGGTTATCCTTACTAATATGAAATTTGTTTCATTAAAAATATTTTTTTCTTTCCTATCATGTGGAGGCAACATGGAAACAACGTTGACATTCCCATGCATAATATATTCATTAGCAATGATGAAGAAAACACGAACCCATTTTAAAAAAAAAAAAAAAAATTGCAAATGGCAAACTCTAGAAAGCAATCAAGTGACTGCAAAATATTATTGTCAAGTAAGGAATACCCATAAAGAAATAGTGGTACATCTGCAATAAATTAATACAAAAATAAATAAAAGAAAACCCTTTTGAAAAATAAACAAAATCTCAAACACGTGCAAAATAACACTAAAATAATTTTTATTAACTATTGAATCATTGAGGGAAGAAAGACTATTCATGTTTGACCATGGGCAAGGTGCTTGTCCTAAACAATTCAACAAAATGAAACCCAAATGAAGGAATGAAGAAGCAAAACATTTGTGAAAGTGACCATTACTAATGAAAAATAATTATTAACAGGGTAAACTGATAGAGAAAAACTAATAGAAGATGACAGAACCCTAAAATAAAAAACAATTACAAACAAGTATACACATAACCAACAGAAATATGAAAATCTAATAAACAAATGAAGTTACATAATTGTAAGAGCAAGTCTCATTTCATCCCTTTTACCCAAACATAAGTGAGCTTGTTATAAAGAATGTATTTTTATAATTTCTAAACCACACAAAAGGAAACCAAACAGAGGAAAAAGAAAGACCCCCCTGGCCAGTAACCAAGAGTAATGATAATGAAATCAAAATATATTACTACAGTGACCAAACCCGATATAATGAAGGGTCTGTCTAAGGGCATACATTAATTAACTATTTTAGGTAATTTTTTATGGAAAATTGAAAAAGCAGTGTTTTCATTTTCCCATAAAAAGCTTCCTAAAATGGTTTACTAAGGTATGCCCTAACGGCATACGTTAGTAAAACCCTATAATGAAACACTTAACCACATGTTATAGGGTTGTAAAAATAATTCCAAAAATGTTAGCGTGGAAGTGAAGTTAATTATTCAACAGACAATGTCATGGATCAAACTGGTTTATAGGGGAAATGAAAAGGAATGGATGAAATAATCTTAATTTGAGGTAGTCACCCTCCAAGAAGAAGAAGGGAGAATTGAGAAAGAGAACTAGAGAGAGAAAAGTTATGAGTTGTTTCCTCAATGATGAGATGCTATGGATTACAAGTATGTATACAAGTTTCTTGCAAGGCCAAGATAAGCAGGAAACAACTTGTAACTAGTTTGGCTCCACTACTTGGTAATGCTAAACCTTCGCAGATTTCCTATCATAAAACTGGTAAAATTGTCCTAAACCCTGTTATTTTCATGATTTTCAGCATACTTAAGGAACCGCAAAGGGCAAAACCAATGTCCACAGGCACAAACAGATGAATATAGGCAGAACCCTAATAATATCACAACAATTCAACAGAATCAAC
This sequence comes from Quercus aquifolioides, assembly GCA_019022515.1. Classification (NCBI taxonomy): domain Eukaryota; kingdom Viridiplantae; phylum Streptophyta; class Magnoliopsida; order Fagales; family Fagaceae; genus Quercus; species Quercus aquifolioides. Next base: position 89,956 of record JAFHAW010000233.1, on the reverse strand, counting down.
AAAGCAATTCAAAGATAATAAGCCATTGGACTTGACAACCCAAAAAAAAAAAACCAAAACCCAGAAACCAAAACAACTCAAAATCAAAATTTAAAGCCAACCCAACAAAAAATAAGCAAAACCCAGAAACCAAAACAACTCAAAATCAAAACTTAACGCCAACCCAAAAAAAAAAAAAAAAAAAACCCAGATACAAAAAACAAGTGAAAACCAAAAATTGAAACAAGAAAGTGAATGCAAATAGAGGGAGGAAAGAGACTAACGGTGCGGCCATCGATGGTGTGCCTATCCTGGAGGACACGGTCAAGAACAGAAGGGTCAGAGAAGACAACAAAGCCAAAGCCACGAGGGCGGCCAGTGGGTTTCTCGCGCATGATAACGGCTTGGGTGACTTGACCGTACTGGGTGAAGTACTCAGTCAAGGTTTCTTCGCTGGTGTCCCATGCTATGCCTCCTATGAATAGCTTTCCTTCGTCTGAATCCATATCTTTTTTCTTCCTCTCTTTTCTGTGTGTTCTCTCTAGAGAGGCTCAAAATGGAAAAACTCTCTGTTTTTGGTTTTCTGTGTGTTTTTGTTAATATGACAGACACAGAGAGAGAGAGCCTGAGTGGACTCGAGGAGGGAAGGGAAGAGAAGCGATTACTGGGTTAGGGTTTTGTTTTGAAACGACGCCGACTTGGGCTCGGGCTAGACAGTAGACACTATGGAAGTAATTTAGTATTTCTAAATTCTAAGATTATTTAGTTATTATTTCTTACAACGCAAGGCAACAAGAGGGGTGGTGGCGCAGTTGGCTAGCGCGTAGGTCTCATAGCTTCTGAGTTATCCTGAGGTCGAGAGTTCGAGCCTCTCTCACCCCAACATATCTTTTTTTACAAGACCTATTAACTGGTTTTTTTTTTTTTTTCCCCCTCAATAAATTATATGGGAAAAAAGTTTTTTAGATTTTTTTTTCAAGACCTGTAAGAGATTGAGTAATCTAAAACTGTTTTTTTTTTTTTCTTGAATAATAAATAATATATGTGAAAAGTTAACGGACGCTTTTTTAAAGGTTTATGAAATATTTTTAAATAATTTTTATAAGAAAAAAAAGTAACTAACTTTTTAACAGTTTTTTTTTTAATATTTCCAATTAAAAGGGCATTAAAATGTTCCATTAACCGAATCCATAATATATAACTAGTTGAAAAAGTTCTTATTCGCTTATTGCATCTTTCTTTTAAGGCCTTTTTAACATTTAAGTTACTCAACCTTTGCATTAAATTAAATGGTTATTAACTTTTACATAATAAAGGGAACCCATTGTGAGTAAACCGTAAAATATAACTGGTTTTAAAAAAAAAAAAAAAAAGTTTAAGTAAATAAATTTTTAACAACTTTTTATTTTTCTAATTAAAGGGACATTAAAATCTTCCATTAACAAATGTGGTAAGGTCATCTATTAACCAAACCCATAATATATAACTAATTGAGGAGGTTCTTTCATTGGCTATTGCATCTTCCTTTTAAGGTCATAGAACATAGTGACCAAAAATACTATACACAATGACCAACAAGTCATTGTGTTAACTTTTTAAAGGTCATACAAAAATACTATACACAATGACCAACAAGTCAACAACAAAATTGGCTTTTTTTTTTTTCTTTTTTTTTTTTTAAATGGCTTGATTAAATCGCTAAGTACAACTTAAATTTTATAAACATTGAAGAAAAAAATTTAGCAAACATAAAGTCAATAGAATCACTACCGTAAGATCCCCAGGTGAGTAAAATTCAAATAAATATATCTAGTAAAAAATAGTTGTAAAGTTTAAACCATAGTTTTCCTATAAAAAAAAAAGGTTTTAAACCATAGTTATCATAATTGTGTCAAGCATCGAACCGTTAAAAAGACCAATATACCGGCTTATTGGTTTAACCGGTGGGATATTAGTTTAATTGCGAATTTGATAATTACTAATTAATTTACAAAAATAAATTAATTTTAAAATATAAAATTAAAGAAAAAATATTTATAAAAATAAAAACTAAAAACTAAAACTTATCAATTACTCAATTACCAACCAGTGGCAGTGGTCATACTTAACACACAAATAACCCTTAAAAAAAGTACACAATTAGAAAAAGCTTTTATAACTCAACTGATTGACACTTTTTGGTATTTTTCTTCTCCCCTAATTATTGAGTAATAAAAAAACTAAAATCCACAACAAAAATATAAAATTACAATTAATCTCAAGGTTTTCTTTTAAAGTTACTACTATTGCATCGTGAAAAGTATTAGGCTATTACTGTGCAATTTTGCATGACGTCAAAAGTATTGGACTATTAGAAAAACCTTGGAAAACATTAGATTACGATTGTGCATTCTGTTATGCAAAAGAATCATTATAAAAGAATTGAAAAAATAAGAAAGGAAAGAAGAAAAGTTTAATTAATTCTTGAAAAATTACATAGAGCTCACTTCTTATATAGCTCTAGGGGAATAGTGAATCACATCCTCTATTTATAGAAGGCCCGGAGAAGTTTGAATTCAAAATTGAAATTGTAGGAAAATTAGTTGTTAAGTCTAATGTGTGCACCTCATGATTATTTTTTAAATCTAATCTAGTAGAATTATGACACATTTTTAGTTCAAATTAATTCCTCACGGAACTAATCAAATTTTTTTATCCATAATCACATGTAATCAGACTCCATGCGGATATGCATCTTTAGCCATTGTAATGTGATTTTGCCATATCTTTTAATCCCATGGTCTGATTGAGCTCATGACATATTATTTTGATCTTTGACAAATTGTGATTTTTTGTTTTTTTGTTGTTGTTTTTTGTTTTTTGTTTTTTGTTTTTTGTTTTTTTTGTTTTTTTGTTTTTTTTTGTTTTGGATATTAGTTAAAAATCCCAAACCCCCTCCATTCCATGCATTCCAAGCATTTATGTGCACAGGAGATACCAATCCTCCTAAGAGGCGGTTGGTTAATAAGTATTCATTTAATCGGTCTACCATAAAACCAAATGCTTTCATAATGGTATCGTTGAGACAACACCCAATATATCTTTTAATATAAATTTTTGGTTATAAAAAATAAAATAAAATATGGACATTGTGAATCAATCTTCAATATTTCTAAGCATAAACATGTACATATAGATTGGTTTCCTTTCTCAAATTTAAAAAAAAAAATTGTAATATTAATCCCTTACAAATTTTTCTGATATGAACTTTGTCTTTCCATCTATGTCATAAAGAAATTACTTTTTTTTTAATAACAAAATGTTAACATGACATGTTTAAAAGTTAATATGGCTTGAAATAAATATAATGATAAATAGACAAAAGTGTGACATTGATATCTCTTAAATTTTGTTAGGACAAATTATAACTTTTTAAATGTAGGAAAATATACTTAAATTTAAACTGAATTGTTAGGGATGAAAATTTTATTTTGGACATAATTTTAATATCCTTAAAACATTCTTTGTAAGGACTAGAATTGCAACCCAAGCCCACTGAGAACAGTAAAAGTCAGCCCAATAAACCCAAAACAATAAGTTTGTTAGAGAGTAGATCTTATAAGCGAACTACTAAGCCACGAAAGTTCAGGCTCAAGATAGATTAGGTTCAAGTTGATAGGATTAGACACACAAATTCAACAAAATATCTTCCTCGAACCAATCTGAGGACAAAGTGTTCTTATATTGATCAAGTTTTTCTGTTTACAAAGTGTTCTTTTCTCTCTCCTTTCTTTCTCTCCGTCTTGCATGCCCGTTTTAATGGAGGCAATTTCATTATATGGTCCCCCCAATACATCCCAGCCTTCCACCTGTTCAATTTCTAGGAAATCCTTTGGATGTTTGTCCCATCAAGGCCCTTCTGGAGGTAATAGGAAGGGCTGTGAGTTGGAAAAACACTATTCAGATGTCATTTCTTCATAAATGCGGTCAGTTCAGCTGGTACAGTGCATTTAATGTAGTGGTGGCAAGTCACCTTCCCAAATATTTCTTCTTTACGTTACTGATACGGCTTTGCTACTTCTCCTAGAGCTCATCTTTCCAGAGTGGTTGACTTCCAAAAGCGTTCCCGAGGTGCCTTTGTTCCTTGGGAACCTCGGTTACCATGTCAGTCCCCTCTTTCCTCCTTGACTTTTTAGCCCATGTACGCATGGATCTTTTAACCGTCCTCGGGTATTTGATCATTCTCGGACAGGGCCCATAGTCCAAAAATGTGCTCGAATCACTTGCCCCGACATTCTTAATTTTTTATTTTCTACACATATTTTTTGGGATCGATTTCTAATATATTATTGAATATATTTATTTTATTATTCTTTTTTAATTTATATTTTTTAAAAATTTTTAACGAAAATATTGAATATATTTTAAATCTTAATCTCAAAGTCGAAATTTGTCATACCAATATTGTACTATTTTTTAGGGAGGTATTATTTTGGGTTGTTTTAAGAAATTGGATTTTTTTAATAATCCAATAATATTTTTATTTTTAAAGAAAAAATTCAATAATTATAATTATGTGAGATGGTGCATCCAAATTACTCCTACAAGACACCAATCAACTAACCGAAAAACCAATAATTTGAGACCATATTTAAAATAACCAATGAAACAATTAAAAAAGACGCATGTGATACAATTTTGTGTTTTTTATTTTTTATTTTTCAATTTTTGATAAGGACAATTTTGTGTTTTTAGCCAAGACAAAGAGTGGGATTCGAACATGGAAAGTTCGAACACAATCTTTGTCTAATAAAATCTGATCAAAAGATCGTTAAAGAAAAAAAGAAGAAGCAAATAGTAAAATCTTTTAATATCTAATCTGAAAAACTCTCACTTAAGTTCTCTTTCCAAGAAAAGAAATTCCTATTGTATGTATTATCGGTACTTGAAAAAGAACTTTACTTCTTTTGTATACAAAATAGACGTTATAGAGTTGATGGAACCAATCACACTTTAAATACAAAAAAATCAGTCATCATTAACAAAGTGGGTCCCTACAAATGATGCAATGGTTGAGATCAAAAGGCCCATTCACACACACACACACACACACACACACACAAACGTTGTTTCTGTGAACAACACGTTAGAGTTGTGTTTGTTTTTTTGGCAAAAGAAAACACAAAAAGATTTACAGGCTGTGATATAGATTGAGTCAATCAACGAATCCTAAGTCCCAACGGTCACTTCCTCTTTTTCACTAAAATAAGAATTTTTTTTAAAGAAAATTACAAAACAAACTCTCCAACTAGAAGTAGAAGAAGGAAGAGCCCCTATTACAGAACCGCTCTCTCTACACTTCAAATTTTTCTTTGACGCTCTCCTTTTCTCTTTTTAGTAAACAATGAAAACCCATTAAAGCAAATCTTTTCTCTGGGTAGAACTCAGAAAACCCACTTGGCAAATCTTTGAGATTTTTCTTCTAGAGGGAGAGAAATTTTTTTGGTTTTTTTGGTTGTTGTCAAAATGGGTTGTTTTCTTGGTTGTTTTGGTTCTTCCAAAGATGGGAAAAGAAGGAAGCAGAGACGCAGCAAGGTTCAACCTCGTGATCACCCAGTAAGTACTGTCTTCAAGATTTGTTTTCGCGATGATGTCTTTTAGGGTTTTGTTTTTTCATTAACCCTTTGTTTGACATAAAGAAAGAAAAGATATCAAGATTGATGTTTTTCATTTTTGTTTTTGGTTTCTAAAAAAGGTCAAATAGTCATGTTAATAAAGTTACAGACTTGAATCTTTACGCCCAGTTTCTTCAAGATGTAATATTTTGGCTTTCTTTTTAGTTTCCTAGCTTTTCTCAGCAGCCAAACAGAGCTTAAGTACTGTTTTCAAGCTTTGAAAGCTTTTTTTGTTTCTTTTATATGGTTTCTAAAAAGGGCATATAGTCAAAGTTCATAAAGTTGCATGCCTATATCTTGACGCCCAGTTTATTGAAGATTGAAGATTTTGGTTTTTTTTTTTTTTTTGCCCCCTAAGTTTGCTCAGCAGTCAAACAGAACTTTAGTTGATTATTGTTTTTAGAGAACTTTTAAAACTGAATTTGAATTCTGAAAATTGTTGTAGAGAACTGCAAGTTGCACGCCTGCGCAATCTGCTGTTCATTCTACTCAAGACGAGGACTCCCAAACACCCATCGACATCACGAATTCACAAGTCCAGTGAGTTATCAAATTCCTTGGCTTTTTTGGGATTCAATGCTTTCCTAATTTTTGGTTTTTAGAGCAAAAGAAAATTTTGTTTTATATATAAGCTTATTGTTATATTTTTTTCTTTTATTTTTTTATTTTTATTTTTGATATGATTTGAGTGTAGGGATGAGCCTGAGAGAGAGTCCAGCTTTAGAAGCAGAAGGAAAGTAACATTCAACTCTAATGTGGAAACCTATGAACATGTTTTGTGTGAGGAAGTTAAGAATGTTGTACCAGAGACTGAAGGCAGTGGGAAGAAGGGGCAGGAGGAAAATATAGCAAAATCAAGTCAAACAAAGTCTTCTTCAGAAGAAAATTCAATCACTTCAAGCTCGGTATCTTATCCTCCGAATCATAGATACCAGAATTGCAGGGACAGTGATGATGAGTTTGAAGAATTAGATTATGAGGAGAGTGATCTTGATGATGACGATGACGACGACGACGATGATGGGGTACTTGAGGTGAATGAAATTTATGAGGATGATGATGATGGAACTGTTGAGTCAAGGAGAAGAATTCCTGTTGTTCCTGTGGTTACCGAGGTGGTTGATGATTGTCCAATAAGATGTGATGAAGGGGAGGTTAAGCCATATGTGTACAACCCGAACGTTCGAGATAGGAGTGCTTATGTTCATCCTGTGTTAAACCCTGTCGAAAATCTTACGCAATGGAAAGCTGTTAAAGCTAAAGGGGCATCACCATTGAGGCCTCAGAAAGAGAATTTTGTTTCAAATCAAGAATCTGAGGTTTCATTCAGTTTTAAGTCAAAAACTAATCAATCCAAGAAGTCAAGCCAGGAAGTAGCAGTTGATGCTAGCCTTTCCAACTGGTTGGAATCATCTGAGGCAACTCCCATCGATAAGTCTAGCACCATTACTCCTGAGACAAGCATGTCACAACGATCAACCTCATCAAGGGGCCCAGAAGATAGACCTATTTTGGGAGCATTAACTGTTGAAGAACTCAAACAGTTTTCGACTACTTCTTCACCAAGGAGGTCACCAAGTCCAAGCCCCGATGACATGCCTATAATAGGGACTGTTGGGACCTACTGGAGTCACACAGGCTCTACCAAGAATTCTGGCTCAGCCTCTTCCTACAAAGGAATTCCAAACACAACCAGCAAGTACAGAGAGGTATACGTGAAGTAAAACTAGTGAGATTTTTGTTTTAGGGGATGGAGTAGTGTTCTGATTAAGTTTTTGTGGGTGTGCAGGATAAGAGAGTGAATTGGCACTCTACTCCATTTGAGGCAAGGTTGGAGAGAGCTTTGAAAAGTGGTTCTGCTGAGGCTTAAACTACTCATACTCCTGGTGTATGTTAGACAAGCTTGTGAGTGATTTGGTGTTGGATTGTTGTTTTATGTTCTCAGCATCTATATTTTTTAATTCTTTTGTAAAATTCAATTTGGTTGTTTGTGACATCTGCTTGCCTGTTGTAATTTCATGATTTAATATAATTGAATTTATTCTTTTTAATTGTATACATAATTCTTTCTGCAATGCTGATTTATGATTTTATGAAGATCAGTTTGGTTTTTATATATTCCGGAAGACATTCCCTTCAGCTCCCAGGGAAAGTCCTAAATTATGTTTCTTGATTTACAGCTACCAAAACTTCGCCTCTCTCTCTCTGAGTTTCAGTCACTAGATCAGAATTTTATATAGTTTGATGACTTTTGGTCTGAGATTCCAGTAATGGTGGTACATTTTTGTCTAATCACAATTTGATTTCCAACATCACAACCTTTATTGGCTACTTAATGTAATATTAACAATTCTTATTGGGCAGTTGACATGGCTACATAATATAATGGTTAACAAATCTTATTGGGAAGTTGACATGGTTTGTTTGCTCCTAGGTAGAAATGTGTACTGATTTAGTAGGTTAAAGACTTGTTCTTGTGTGTGTCAGACCAATAGAACCCAAAAAAGAAGAAGCAAAGTCGAATTACCCATAGAAGAAGTGTGAGCGATGCAAATTATGCTATTTTCTGTGAATTAATTATGATCCATACCTATCTTATTTCAAGTAATCTAAGAGGTTGGTGGGAGCAAGTTTAAGCTCATTTTTGGTCCAAGCTTGTTAGCTTTGGGCTTGTTGGTTGTAAACCATTTTTGGAAGATAAATAGATGATCCCACTCTTGCAATGGTGGCTGCAATGATAGGCCACAATTTTGCCCAACTATTTTTCTTTTTAGTAATTGGAGTGTCTATTTCCATAACTGTAGCTTTTTATGCCAGTATGTTTGAAGCTGCAGCAATTGTTCAGTATGTTTGAAGCTGCAGCAATTGTACAGAATGACAAAATATTTTTGACTCTAGAATCGATTTAAAATTGGTAGTATGCTGAAAATTAAGGGGTTTCTCTCTATCTGAGTTTCAGTCACCAGCATTATAAGGTTCAGAACTCAGAAGCCTAAGATTTAAATAGTTGGATTGCCTTATGAACCCAGTCTATTGACTTCCTATGCAATATACTGTTTTTTATATCCTGTTTTGGATTTTCTTATCAAAAAAAAAAAAAAAAAAAAATCCTGTTTTGGATTCTTTTATGATGTGTTTAGAAGTTTGAAAGGGCAAAAACAGTAGAAAATAAGAGCTGAGAGGACAGTAGAAGAAGCTGAGAGGACACGGGTGAGGGAAATGGTATTCTTTTCTCTTGCTCGGATGTTTTAAAAATTAAGTAGAAAATAAGAGCAAATGATAAGATATTATATAAATTAATAATTATAACATCTTTTTATCCAATTTGAAGAAATAGATATAAATTGATAATTTAAAAAAATTTAATTTAAGTGAAACCGGTCCTCTAAATTCTCACAATTTTAAATTAAAAAAAGGTTTTAGAGGATATCTTACCTCTCAAACCATTTCCTTCCCTCCCTTAAGTCATCTAAACATGTTGAATTAACCCTCCATACCCTTTTTTTATCTTCTCCTCTCCTCACCTCCATACAAATACGTAGTTATTAAGAGGATCCTAAATGTTCTTTGAGCCTGTCCCAATTCACGGGCATGCTGGCTTGTTTAATCTGCCCAGGAACCATAAGGATATTCGCAGCCATTTTGCATGCTTTTCAAGAACCACCGTGATAAGCTGGCTTAGTTTAACCAGATGACAAACATTTCCACTTAGTCAGAAGTCAACTTTAACAGCCAGGGAAGAAAAAGACAATAAGGATGATGAGATTCTTTAGTTCATGTGCTTAGTAAGAAAAGTCATCAAAAAATAGAAAACGATTATTAAACAAATAATGAGATTGACTAGAGGAAAAATGGTTAGGAGTCATGAACTTTCCCGGAAGGAAAGAAAATGAGGAAAAGAAAAGTCTGGCAGGTATTCCAATCAAAAAAAAAAAAAGTCTGGCAGGTATTATTTAGTGAAAGGCACTAAATAAGGTTATGTACTTGAAACACTGTTTATACTTTATAAATAACAGATATACAAGCTATAAGCAGGTTTCTCAACTGGCAAAAGTACCAATACAGCCCTCATAGTGCTCAGCCCAACATATATTCAAGTAAAATGAAAGGAAAAAATAGAAAAAGAAAAAGCTTATTGTACTAGGGACCTCAAGGTCATTCTTATTTGAATAATGCAGCAGATAGCCAGATACAACAATTTTTTTATAATATTTTTTCACAATAATTGAGTAATAAGTTTTTACTCATAACTCGTAACTCAACACTAATCATAACTCAACATCTGATGCCAATTTGAGCTATTTCAGAATTGGTTGGACAGGCAAATTTGGGTTTGAGCTGATAGTTCTTGTGCCACAAAACGCATGGTGGGTCGTTCCTTTGGAGTGTCATGCACACATGCTAAGGCTATGGTAACTACAAACTCCACCACCTCTGCTATTTGGCCTGTGGGTGGTGGAAGTCCTTGGTCTAGCACGTCCTTTAAAAGAAATTCAGCAGTGTCTGACGTTCTCGAATTGAATGACAAGGAAGATAGGAGATCCCTTGGGTGCCTTCCCATCATAAGTTCTAATGCCACCACCCCAAAGCTATAAACGTCACATTTATCTATTAATCGCATTGTAAGCGCAAGCTCTGCACATTCACAAAACAAATTCAATCCCCTAATGAAACATTGTCATCCAAATGTCTATGAAACTAATCAAAATTAACAAACGAACAAGAAATACATACATTTGGCAACAAGATGAGAAAAACGCATACTAATTCTTTTAGAGAAACATTTATTCCAGAACAAAACTGTTGAAGTTTGATTGTTAGCTTACCAGGAGCCATGTAGCCATAAGACCCAGCAATTGGTGTCCAATTAGACGTATCTGGGTTCAACAATCTTGCAACTCCAAAATCTGAGAGCCGTGGCTCGAACTCATGCTTGAGCAATATGTTATTCACAGTTATGTCTCGGTGCACAATTGGAGGAGCGCAATCATGGTGCAAGTAAGCAACTGCATGAGCCACACCGTGCAGAATTTTCACCCTTGTATTCCAGTTCAGCTCCACTTTCCCTTCCAACCCATACAATGCATTTCCCAAACTGCCTCTCTCTACATAATCATAAACCAAGTACATGCACCCCCTAATAGAAAAGAACCCGTAAGGCTTAATGATATTCCGGTGCCTAACTTCTGTCAACACACGAATCTCATTCTCAAAACTGTGGCGATTGGCTGATGGGATTTCACTGGAGTCTGACATGTTGAGTCTTTTAACAGCAACAATTTGACTATTTGGCAATGCCACTCTGTAAACAGTTCCAAATCCTCCTTTTCCAATGCAGTACTTCTCATTGAAGTCCTCACTGGCCTTAACGATATCCTTAAATGTGAATTTACCTTCTCCTTCCCATATTAATGACTCTCCAAGTCTTCTGCGTTCTACGCTAAGGAATTTGGTTTTCCGGTAAAATATTATGATTCCGGCAACAATGATTGCAAGCAATAATAGGCCACAAACTGGAATGAGGACAACAAATAGAAGCATATTAGAATGCTTTCCCCTTTCGGAATCTATGTGACAAGGAGGTAGTCCTTCTGCATTTCCACACAAACCTGAGTTTCCAACATAAGCTTCTGCTGGTGCTTCTTCGAAAACTTTACTAACTGGGATCTGACCTGTTAACTTGTTATAAGAAAAATCGATGGAGCTGGAGCTTAGATTAACCATGGTGTAAAATGATGCTGGGATTTTCCCCAAGAGTTGGTTATGTGAAACGTTAAGACTCTCTAATGCTGTAATCCCCAGCTCTTTTGGTATGTTCCCAGTCAATTTGTTTTGAGACAAATCAAGCTCCTTAAGCTCAATCAAACGGCCTAGACTCTGAGGAATCTCCCCAGACAATTCATTGCAGCCCAGACTTAAATTGAGCAATTGAATCAACTTCCCAAGTTCAACTGGGATTTTGCCAGAAATTCTGTTTCTGCCCATCTGTAAAATGGTTAGAGATGCACATTCTGCCCACTTCAGTGAGATCTTGCCCATAAATTGATTGTCATTAAGAGAAATGAAATAAAGATTTGGATGCACACCAAATGCATTTGTGATGTTTCCATTGAATTTGTTCCCATCAAGCTGTACTCTCTCTAGTTGCAAGCAATTTCTCAAGCAATCAGGCAATGGTCCGGTGAAGTTGTTATCATTCACTGTGAATATTTGAAGACTGAAGCCACTACACAATTCAGGTGGCAGTTCTCCAGAGAAGCTGTTGTTCGAAAAGCTAACACTGCTTAGAGAAGGACTAAACTTCCCAAAGTCACTTGGAATATTACCCGAGAAGTTATTGGTGAAAAGAGAGATTTTCTGTAAAATACTGAGGCCAGATATGGTATCTGGCAATTCCCCGTATAGTTGGTTAGTGCTGAGATCAATAATTTGCAGTGAAGTCATATTTCCAATTGCTGGTGGGATTGTGCCAGTGAGATTGTTTAAGAAAAGTTTTAAGGTCTGAAGGTTTGTGAGGTTCCACAGTGCTAGAGGAATTGGACCAGACAGGTGGTTGTTTGACAGGTCTAAATATGTCAAATCTTTCAAGTTACCTACCTCAGAGGGAATTGAACCTGTGAACGTATTATTGAACAGTAAAACAAATTTGAGCTTGGTCAACATGCCAACCTCCAGTGGAATTTTGCCAGTGAAAAGATTGTTCTGAAGCTGCAACCAGGTTAATTCTGTCCAATTGCTGAAATAGTAAGGTGAGATCTCACCTGAAAGTTTATTGCCAGATAAACCCAAGTCGGTAATTTTGATCAAATTGGTTAAAGACAAAGGCAATTCCCCAGTGAGTGAATTGGAAGCCAGGGTCAAGTAGGTGACGTTAGTACAAAGACCAAGCTCAGAAGGAATTGTGGAATTTAAGGCATTCAATCTAACATCGAGAAGCCAGAGCTCTGTGAGCTGGCCAATTGAAGAAGGAATTCTCCCTTCAAATAAATTGTTGTACAGTTCTATAATTCGAAGATTGGACATTGAGCCAATATCTTTAGGAATTAGACCACTGAACTTGTTTCGTCCTAGATGAAGATCTATAAGTTTGGAAAGCTTGGTAATCTTTGGTGACACTGCTCCATGGAACAAATTTTTAGTTAGATTAAGGTACTCAAGCTTTCCCAGATTGGAAAAAACCTTTTCTGGTACCGTTCCATTCAACATATTCTGGGACAAATCCAAGTACGTCAAGTTCTGACAATCAAGTATAAATCCTGGGAACCCATAAGTGAGTATATTATAAGCAAAGCTAAGCCGGGTCAACAAAGGCATGCTTAAAAACTTAGACCAGTCAGGAGTTGCTAAGTAGTTTGATCCAAGGTCCAAGTACCATACCTTTTGAAGATTGCTAAACTGATATGGAATTGTACCATTCAGATAGTTGTTGTAGAAACTTACGTACTGGAGCTTTGTTAACTGGCCTATCTCCGAAGGTATTGGTCCGCTGAGTAAGTTGTTGCTGAGGTCAAAGCGAGTGACATTAAGAAATGGAGTGAAGTTGAACTGGGCTAGTGTTCCATTGAGGTTGGCACCAGAGATGATTATTTGGGAGACTGTTCCGGTTGTGTCGCAGACCATGCCGTTCCATTTGCATAGGTTGGTGAGGTTTGTAGTGGACCAAGAGCCGAGAAAAGAAGAAGGGACGAGGCTGTTTTTCCATTTGATAAGAGCTTCTGCTTGTGTTGCTGGTGATGATGTGCTGTTTAGTGGTAGCAAAGAGAGTAAAAGAATGTGAAGGAGAAGAAGAAGAGGCTTTAGAATGACTGTCATGCTTAGTTTTTGATTTTCACATGTCATGCCTCATGATCTGCTTTAATCTTTAATAGCTGAAAGAGGCAGAGATACTGTCAATGATATGAACTCCATGTGTGAAAATTAGGCATCTCAGGCTGCGTTTGAATTGGTGGTAAACAATTTCAGGAAATCATTTTCCACATTTTCCGCGTGTTTGGCAGTTACGGAAAATAGAATTTTCCAAAAAATCATTTCCTATTTTTCCTTTGACCACGGCAATGGTTTTTAGTTCCTATTTTCACTTCAAAGTATTTCCGGAGAGAGAGAGAGAGAGAGAGAGAGAGAGGAAGAAGAGGAGAGAGCCTAGATCGCAAAGAGAGAGCCCAAATCGCGGTGCGACTTCGCCGGCAAACCCCGATCATCGATCGCAGCACAGCGCCGCGCCAATTGTCGATCACACTTCCAGAACCCAGAACACATCGTCGGTTGTCGATCACCATGAACCCAGAACCCATCGCCTTCGACCTTCGATCGCCACGAACCCAGAACCCATCACACTGCGAACCCAGAACCCATCGCACCGCGAACCCACAAACCGCGAGTCGCACCGCGCCGATCGAACCCAATCTCCTCACACGCCTTCGCCTTCGCCTTCAAACCCAGTCGCCTCACCGCAACGATCTAACCAGATTTGATATTTTTTTCCTTTGGTTTTGTTTCTGCTTTTGATTGCTGGAGTTTGCTGTGATTTTGAAATTTTTTGTAATAAAATTTGTTTGGATGTTAAGAAAATAGCTGAGAAAATGTGTAGGAAAATAGCATTTTCAGAATAGAATCAAACACATGAAAATATTTTCTACAACAATTTTCATTATGCAATCAAACACTTGAAAATATTTTCCTTTCCTGAAAATAGCATTTCCGAAAAATAGGCTATTTTCCGGAAAATATTTTACGGGAACCAAACACAGCCTCAAATCATTTACAGTGTGTTTGGTTGTAAAAAAGGGGAAGAGAAAAGGAGAGAGAGAGAGAGAGAGAGAGAGAGAGAGAGAGAGGGAAAAGTAGTGAAAAAAAAATGTTTCCTTTTTACATGTTTCAAAAGAGTGAGAGAAGAGAATATATATATATATATATATATATAATTTAGATATACATTTTTACCTAAGTACTCCCAAATAATATTCTGAAATTTTAGAAGTTATTAGCAGTAGGCTTCCAAAAGTTGTAGCCTTTTTACTTGCCTTTCTCCTCATTTCTACCCAATTTGGGCAAATGAGAAAAGTGGGCATGGATAGATGCTCACTCCTTCCAGTTTCTCATCTTTTCTTTCCTATGATGCCAAACAAACAAGGGAAATTGTCATGTCAGCACAATTTCCTTTTTTTTTTTCCCCTCCGTTTACAAACAAAGCTTAGAGTTAGTAAAATTTAGAGATGGGTGAAGTCCTCAAAATTTTCAAGTTAGAGGGCTTACTAAGCTATGATGGCTATCACATTGATAGAGAAAGAGAACAAGAATTTTGAGGAAAAAAAGTGATTTCTCTATCAACTCTATGAAAATGTGATTAAGTTACTGAATTAGATACATCCACAATATTTTCATAACACTTTCTTAACAAATCTTGGGTGGTAAATTGTTATTGTTGACTTCATAATATATTTATATTGACTTATAAGATTTAGAACTCCCATAATTTTTCACTCACTATTAATAGTTAACAAATAGTCAAACGTATTCGATTTTATATTTTATATATATAGATTATTCTTAGAAACAAACACACATAGGGTAGAGGAGAGGATATGAGATTCTAAGAGGAGTACACTATAACCTTACTATAAGTTTGATTTTATACCGAAATAATTTCTACGACCAAGTTTGATTAATGAGGTAAATTGGGGGAATTTTTCCATGAATCAAATCTGAATCCAAATTTAACTTTCCTGAAGGCCTTCAACGAAGGTTGAATTTGGGTTTGAAAATTTTTTTTTTTTCGTTGATAAAGAGGGTTTGGACTTGGTCGGCCCTAATTCCAAATCCAATAATAAACATAATAAGTCAATATTAGGCTAATTCATCGTGCCTTTAACACGTGAAGTTAGGCACCATTATCATTTTTTTTTCTCCCGAGAAAAGCCACCGCTATCATTCATTATTATTATTATTATTATTTAATTATTTTTTAATTTAAAGCCTGGATGTCATGGACACATCAAAACTGCCATTTAGTTGAGTTATAATGCTCTTAACCAGTGAGTAGAGTTTCAAGCGCTCACTACCCAAGAGGAATTTAGTGTATGTATATATATTATTGAGATCTATTTTATTTTACCGTTGAAATTCAGCATCCATAATTAGAATTTCGCAAATAGGAGTGATCCTCACTCCTTAGTCCTTACTTCACGTTCAAAATTTAGAGGTGAAGGAATTGTTGTCATTTGTCAATGGTCTATGTTAATTTTTTATTAAGTAAAATATAAAATTTACAACTTCTGTTTGGACTAATGGCAGATACTACCATATTTTTTTCAAAAATATCTAATTTGTCCCCTAAGAACAAACATTACTTAATGTGGGGCCTTTTTTGCGTCAATGGGCCAAAACCTGTTTTGCTACCAAGGCTTGTGAACTAATGGGTAAGGGAGTTGGGACTAGCCTGGTGGGATTATACTGTAGGCTAGCTTGTGCACAAGCTAGGCATGCCCAAGACAGGGCGGAGAATGCTGTAGCAAGCTAGGCATCATAGCAGATGACGTCATAGCAGAATAATTGATACAGTAGACATAACAGGAAAATACCGCAGCAAAACAAATGATACAGTAGGTATATCAAACGATGTTGCCATGGGGCGACTAATACAGCAAAATAATAATCAATCCTAAAGTAGGACAACTGATACATCAAATGTAATAAAAAAGTGCTGCAACAGAACAATTGATACAACAAATATAATAAAAATGTGCTCCAGCAAAATAACTGATACAATAAATATATAATAAAAATGTGCTACAACAGAACAACTAATAGCGTAAGTCCTTGCGGCAGAACAAATAATAATGTGAATGTCAAACAAGTTAAAAGAAGCCACAACAGGACAATAGCAATAACTCTAGACAAGCATAATAACGTTAATTCACTCTCCCAGACCTGGGTCGAGTCTTCCAGTAGGAACAGGTCCAAAAAAGGAACCAAACCCCAACACGGATAACCTCATTATAGGTTTTTGCCATTGAAGTTACTCGTGCTGGAGGAAGGGCCTAAGTAGTTTTGAATTACGATTTATAGAATTCCAGAGAGTGGGTATGTCTAGAGGGAGAGAAAATATGGTCTATTGATGCATGCCCCTATTTCTTCCATGTTTTCTCTCTTCCCTTTTTACCATCTTCTTTCTTTCCTAGGTTCTATCACTCTTAGTTTCTTGCTATCCTCTTCGCAGGTTCCTTCCCCTTTACTTATGGCTACCTCTCCCCTTTTATATTACTTGATTCCATGGGATTTCTCCCTTTTGTCCCTAAAGCTTCACCAATCATTTTTGGCTTCTTGTGGGCATCCCTTTAGGATCACCCATTGGCTCGTTGGTTACCTGGCCACTACCTCTATCCAGAGTGTGCTTGCTGCACCACTCTTCATTCTAGGACAAAACTCTCTTGTTTTGTTTCTCCCTCTCATCCTTTCTGCCTTACCCGAATGGATTAGGATTGGAGACTCTCTCTCTCTACCTCTATGGCATGCATCAGGTGGTCCAAGCACTTTGCTTACCTCTTTTGGGTGAAATGCCATCCTAACAAGGCATTTTCCCCAAAAAAGCCTCAACAGGAACTTCAAAATAGACTCTTTTCCCCCCCAACACCAAACCATACCTTCTAAGTCCCTGGAACGAGGGCCCACCTCTCTTATATTGGCTGGGTACATGTAGGTGTTGCTCCGACCCTTATACATGAGTTCCACTACCCTTTGCATCTGTCTTCTTTTGTTCCCATGCAATTTCTGCCGTTCTTGCCATGTCTCATTCTGCTATGTGTCTCTTATGTTCGTGCTTATCCTCCATGGCATGAAGGACATGGGCTCCTAGGCTTGTATTGTCTTCTCTTATTTCCTCATGGGTTTGGACATCGTCTTGGCAGAAGCCCCTATCCATCCAGCTCATTGGGCTTCTACTCATGTTGCCTCTTTTCTTGTCGTATCCATGGGCCCGCTGGTTGTCATTCCTGCCGTGTTGGCCCATTGGGTTTACTACCTCTCTCCTTAGGCTTCCACGGCCTATTTACTTTACTTTTACCTTTTATTATGTCCATGGGCCTGCTGGTTGTTATTTCTACCATGTTGGCCTGTTGGGTTTATCAATTCTTTCCTTGGGCTTCCACGACCCATTTACTTTACTTTTACCTCTTATTGTGCCTATGGGCCTGTTGGCTATTATTCTTGCCATGTTGCTTGTTGGGTTTATCACTTCTTTCCTTGGGCTTCCACGGCCTATTTACTTTACTTTTACCTCTTATTGTGCCTATGGGCCTATTGGCTATTATTCCTGCTATGTTGGCCTGTTGGGCTAATTACTTCTTTCCAGTTCCTTTCTCTTTTATCTTTCCCTATTGTTAGGCTTCTCTACTGTTGGGCCGTTTGTTAAAAAATAGGCCTCAACACTTAACATCATCTTCTCAAAAAAAAAAAAAAAAAAAAAAAAAATTGTGTCATTAATTTGTGTTTAGGGAGAAAATTGGATATATTTGAAAAGTCTTCAAAGTATTAGCTATTAGCCTAAATCTCAAAGTTAGCTTTTGAATAGATATGAAAGAGATGAGAGGGGTGTGGTTTAATGAACTTTGTATGGATATTTTTTAAAAGGGTAGGGGGAGGGATTTGGAGGGGTATATTACCCCGCCTAACCCTAATTTTTAATCCCCCCAAATTGGGGGAATTTGGAGGGGGTGGGGAGTGGAGACTAGAGAGGATTAAAAAAATATATTAAAATATCAATTTATATTTATTTATTTAAAGTTATTAAAATAATCATAATTTTTACTTTACATGAAATTCCTCTCCCCTCTCCTCTCCTAACCTAATTTTTAAACATCCAAACCAAGTAAAGTGATTTTGGTAAAAATAAAAAACAAATTACAGGGAAATTCCTCCGGAAGATGAGAAAGGAGATGGACGACCTGAGGAATGCCATTAGAGAAAAAATAGACTGAAGCCTGGATAGAATGGTCAGTGCAATAGATTCGCCCTTCACCACGGCAGTCTTGGAATGCCCTATGTCGTCGAAATTTCGCTTGCCTCAGCTTGAGTTGTTTGATGGGCTTAAGGACCCTCAGGACCACTTCAACACCTTTAAGATAACACTAGGCCTTCAACAGCCTCCTAACGAGATACTGTGTCATTCCTTCCCCACCACTCTTAAAGGAGCTGCAACTTAGTGGTTCATAAAGTTACCAACATCATCTATTGACAGCTTCGAACAGTTGAGCAATGCTTTTATGCGCCATTTGCTAGGGGGCAATGCCCTAAGAGGCCAACAGACCACTTACTCACCATTAGACAAGGGGAGAAAGAAACCCTGAGGTCGTACGTGAAACGCTTTCCCTGGGAGACCCTAGAGGTGGACGAACCTGATGACAAGGTCCAGTTGACGACCTTTAAAGCAGGGTTGAAGTCCAGAGAGTTTGTGGTTTCCCTCACGAAGAATCCTCCTAAGACGATGGTAGAGATGCTCCTGAAGGCACAGAAGTACATGAACGCAGAGGATGCGTTAGCCGCCATAAAGGATGTGGAAAAAATGGGAGACAAAGGAAGGAAGGAAGATGATCGCAAAGGGCAAAAAAGGGAGCGTCCAAATCATTGAATTAATGATGGGAGTAAAAGGAAAGATGAAAAAAACCCCCCAATGGTAAAATTCACTCCTTTAGTTATGCCTGTTGACAACATTTTGGCGTAGATTAAGGATGAGCATTGCCTCAAATGGCCAAGGCCGTTACATTCATCCCCCAACGTTCGTGACAAGAAGAAGTACTACCGATTCCACAAGGATCATGGCCATTACAAAGAGGATTGCAGGGACTTAAAGGAGCAGATAGAGGACCTTATACAGAAAGGGAAACTGCAAAAGTATATGAAAAAGGGGGAATCTAGCAGGTTCAGAGGCGACAACAAGAACTAGCGTGAATTCTCACCCAGTGACGAGGATCACACGTCCTAACACCCGCCAAGTGTAATCGGGGAGATAAAGACGATCACAGGTGACCCATCCACAAGGGGGTTATTCAAATCCCTTAAGAAAGCGTATCAGAGGCAAGTGAATAGCGTCTATAGGATGCCTCCGTTCAAGCGAAGATAGAAAGATCGAGACATGTGTTTCTCATAAGAAGATGCTAGAGGAGTGAAGCAGCCTCATGACAATCCCTTGGTCATAATGCTCGTGCTAGAATGATTCAATACCAGGAGAATTCTCATGGATAATGGAAGCTCGGCGGACATTATCTACCTCTTCGCTTTCCAACAGATGAAGCTAGATCCAGGAAGGCTTTGCCTATTCAACTCTCCCTTCGTCAGCTTCAGTGGATACAGGGTGTATCCCAAAGGCATAGTGACACTGATAGTTACAGTAGGGACTCACCCGAGGCAATTAACTCATCAGTTGGACTTTTTGGTAGTAGATTGCCCTTCATCTTACAATGTGATCATTGGGAGACCCACGCTTAACCGTTGGAAAGTAGCCATACGTCTACCTACTGCTTGAAGGTGAAGTTCCTAATAGAGAACGATGTGGGTAAGGTGAAAAAAGATCAAGTACTGGCCAGGGAGTGCTACTAGGCCGTACTAGCTGCTAAGAAAAACCATACATGGATGATCGAGGAGAAGGAAGAAGAGAAAGTGGAAGCCCTGGAGACAGTGGAGTTGGTTGAGGGAGAAACAACAAAGACGACCAGGATAGGGATGACATTGAGTCCCGAGATAAGGACGAAGCTTGTCCAGTTCCTTAAAGAGAACCTCGATGTCTTTGCATGGAGTCACGAGGACATGCCAGGCATATCCCCAAGAGTCATCGAGCACAAGCTAAATGTGAACCCCGAGAAGAAACCTATCCAGTAGAGACGACGGGTTTTTTCTCTGGAATGGAATCAGGCCATTACGGACGAGGTTAACAAGTTGCTATTAGCAGGTTTTATTTGAGAAGTTTACTATCCAGAATGACTCGCCAATGTCATCCTAGTGAAGAAAGCGAATAGGAAATGGAGGATGTGCGTGGACTTCACGGACCTGAACAAAGCTTGCCTAAAAGATAGTTTCCCTTTGCCAATGATAGACCAGCTAGTAGATTCTACAGCAAGGCATAAGCTACTGACGTTCATGGATGCCTTCTCAAGATACAACCATATAAAGATGGCTGAAGAGGACCAGGAGAAAACTGCTTTCATCATAGGCCAAGGGCTCTATTGCTATAAGGTAATGCCATTTGGACTGAAAAATGCTGGAGCAACTTACCAGAGGCTAGTGAATAAAATGTTCAGCAAACAGATCGGGAGAAATATGGAGGTATATGTGGATGACATGCTCGTCAAGAGTAGAGAAGAACTTTCCCACCTAGACGACCTCAGAGAAACATTTGTCACACTTAGACAGTACTAGATGAAGTTGAACCCCAGTAAGTGTGCCTTTGGAGTAGCCTCGAGAAAGTTCTTAGGATTCATGGTGTCTTAAAGGGGGATAGAAGCTAACCCAAAGAAGGTGCAAGCTATACTCGATATGACATCGCCAAAGATAGTCAAATAAGTCCAGAAGCTCACAAGAAGGATAGCGGCACTTAACAGGTTCGTCTATAAAGCAATGGACAAATACTTGTCTTTCTTCAAAACATTAAAGCAAGCTTTTGCCTGGACTGATGAATGCGAGGAAGCTTTTCAAGAACTCAAGCGTTACTTGAGCAATCCACCCCTCCTAAGTCTGTCCAAGGTAGGAGAAAACCTGTATCTATACCTAGCAGTATCAGCCACAGTCGTGAGTGTAGCCTTAATTCGAGAAGAGGACAAAAAACAGCTCCCAGTTTACTACGTTAGTTAAGCTTTCCAAGGGGTGGAAGCCAAGTACCCAAGGATTGAGAAGATTGCGTTTGCATTGATAGTAGCTTCGCGCAAGCTGTGACCTTATTTCCAGGCGAACCCCATCTTGGTAATGACAGACCAACCCATCGAAAAGTCCATGAACAAGCTCGAGGTAGCAGAAAGAATGGTCCAGTGGGCAATCGAGCTTAGCCAGTTTGATATTGAGTACCACTCCAGGACAGCCATTAAAGTGCAGGCTTTGGCAGACTTCATCGCTGAGTTCACCCTTCCAGAAGAGGACAGCTCCACCGACGAGATAGAACGGTGGACGATACAAACCGATGGTTCGTCAGCCCAAAGGAGGGGAGGAGTAGGGGTTGTCATCATCTCCCTAGACGGAGAATTGCTCAGATATAGAGTTCAACTAAAATTCTTGACCACTAATAATAAAGCCGAGTACGAAGGAATACTGACGGGACTAAGGGTCGAAAAAGCACTAGGAGCCAAAAAATTTCTCCTCCAGAGAGATTCTAAGCTGGTAATAGACAGATAAAGAAGGAGTATGAAGAAAAGGAGGAAAGGATGCAAAAATACCTCAGGCTAACGAAGCATTTGACATAGGAATTTGAGAGAGTGGAGTTCGTGCAGATCCCAAGGAGCCAGAACGTGATAGCAGATGAAATCGCGAAGCTAGCCTTGTCAGAAGAAAGACCAACGAGCATGGACTTAGAAATGGAAACACAGAAACATCCTAGCATTGAATAAATCTCTATATTTGCAGTCCAAAGCGCAGGCAGCTGGATGACCCCAATCATGTCATTCCTTCTAGATGGCCATCTCCCACAAGACGTCGAGGAGGCCCGGAAGGTCAGGAAGAGAGCAGCCAGATTTATAATCCTGAACGACACCCTATACAAAAGGGGCTTTTCCATGCCCTATCTGAAGTGCGTAGATGAAGAAGAAGAAGCCAAGTATATCCTGGAAGAGATTCATAAAGGGGTGTGCGGAGACCATGCACGCCCCAGATCCTTGGTAAGTAAAGTTGTCAGAACAGGTTACTTCTGGCCCACTATGCAGGTAGACACGAGGGAGCTCGTCAAGAAGTGCAACAAGTGCCAGAGGTTTGGGAATGTCTAGCACCTTCCAGCCGAGAAACTAACGATGATAGCCTCCCCCTGGCCATTTACATAATGGGGAATCGACACCGTCGGTCCATTGCCCTAAGGTAAAGGATAGGTAAAGTTCCTACTAGTCACTATTGATTACTTCATGAAATGAGTTGAAACAGAGGCATTAGCAACCATCACCGAAGCAAAAATCCAGAGCTTTGTGTGGAAGAACATAATTTGCAGGTTCGGGGTTCCACGAACGAACATATCAGATAACGGGTGGCAGTTCGACAGTTAGAGCTTTAGAGATTTTTGCTTAGGTCTAGGGATCAAGAACTAGTTCTCATCCCCAGGACATCCACAAGCAAACGGACAGAAAAAGGTGACTAATCAAACGTTACTCAAGATCATCAAAGTCAAGCTGGACGAAGCTAAGGGGGCTTGGCTCAAGGAATTATCCAATGTCTTGTGGGCTTACAGGACTACAACAAGAACCTCAACAAGAGAAACCTCCTTCAGACTCACTTATGGCATTGAAGCAGTAATCCCGGCCGAAGTAGGAATAAGCAGTATCAGACAAGAAATGTTCCACGAGGACAGCAACGACGATCAACTAAGAGTCAACCTGGACTGCCTGGACAAAGTCAGAGATGGAGCCGCTGATAAAATGATGAAGTATTAGTAGAAGATGGCCGATTACTACAACAAAAGAGTAAAGCTTAGATGACTTGACATAGGAGACCTCGTCTTACGCAAAGTGACCCTGGCGACTAGAGATCCTGCCAAAGGGAAGCTCGGTCCAACCTGTGAAGGACCCTACTGAGTCATCTATTACTCCAGACAGGGCAGTTATCACCTAGAAACCTTAGACGGACAGAGACTCCCGTGACCATGGAACATCAAGCACTTAAAGAAGTACCACCGCTAGATGTAATAGGCAATTGTATTCATTTTTGAAAAGAATAAAAGAACTATTCAATCAATGACTTAATGCAAATAAACATAGCAAAAAAAAAAAGAAAAGAAAAAAAAGATGATAAGATCCCTTAAAAGGGTGTAAATCATGAAAATGGCTAAGTAACAAGATTCCGCCTAAACGGATGTAAGTTACTGACCAAGCCAAAGATGACAAGATCCCTTAAATGGGTGTAAGTCAAAAAAATGGCTAAGTAACAAGATTCTGCCTAGACAGATGTAAGTTATTGACGAAGCCACAGAATGATGAAATCCCTTAAAAGGGTGTAAGTCATATAATGGTCAATTAACAAGATTTCGCTTGGACAGATGTAAGTTACTGACGAATCCAAAGAACGACGAGATCCCTTAAAAGTGTGTAAGTCATATAATGGTCAAGTAACAAGTTTCCGCCTAGATGGATGTAAGTTACTGACGAATCCATAGAATGACGAAATCCCTTAAAAGGGTGTAAGTCATAAAATAGCCAAGTAACAAAATTCCGCTTGGACGGATGTAAGTTACTGAAGAAACCAAAGAATGATAAAATCCTCAAGAGGGTGTAAGCCATAAAATGACAAAATGAACAGGAGTTTAGGCAAGTAATTTGGCTAAGTACAAGGTAAGGACACTAGAAGAGAAACTAAAGGAACAAAGATCACACAGAAATAGGAGTAATGGCAAGTAAGTATGCAATTACAAATATAATTAAAAGCACAAAAACATGGGGCAGTTACCATTGTTTTCACATTAAAGCTAAAAACCCATAAACACTGGGTGAAAAGCATTTTTCCCAAATTAGAATGAAAATATTGTTATGAAAATAGACTTAAAAGGCCCAAAAACACACTGGGCACTTACCACAAAAAAAAGAAGATAGAGACTGCAAAGGAAAAAAGATAGGTTCAGGAATTGTTGGCATCGTCACCAACAGGAGCAACCTCAGGAGCATCTTCCTTAGGAGCCGAGGACTGGAAGGCTTCGTCAGCGGCCATCTCCTTGTCCACTTCTTCCAAGTCCAAGTTCGGTAGATCTACTCTAGTGGGATGCTTGACAAGGTACCTCCTCAAGAGCTCAAAACCTTTGAAGTACCAACTGAAGAGTACTGTGTTGTACTCATCAGTCTGCTGGAAGGCCTCAACGGCCTTGGCAGCAATAGTCTTGAGTTTCTCCTTAGCAGCCAAAAGTTGTTCGTGCTTTTCCAGAGTTAGCTACTTCTCGACTCTAAGGTCGTCGCTCAAGGTCTTGACTATTTCCTTAAGAGTATTTGCCCTATCCATGGCAACAACTAAGTACTTCTTTAGCTTGGAGTTCTCCACCTCCAGAGCTTCCATCCTGGACTTCACGGACGTGACCTTGGCTTCTTGAGTGAGGTACTCTGCTATGATGTGAAGACTCTCCCCTAGCACCTGAAAAGAGAATTGAAGCCTTCAGGACACCAAAAAAAAAAAAAAAAAAGAACTGAAATTGCATAAGTACTTTACCTGAACGAGTTTATGGATGTGACAAGCCACCACCTCGTTGGAAGGCATGCCCGAGAAAACCTTCACGTCCTCAGTAATGACGACCTTGTGCGCCCTTTCCACCGCAAGTTCAGCATCGTCCCAAATGCTAGATGCCCTGGAATTAGCCTTCTCCTTCCTTTTGCCTTCCAAGCGTGGCCTCTTGGAAGAAGGAATGGGGATCTCTTCGACAGAAGTGGCCAGAGAAGTTGTCCTCGTCACCTCGGTACCGGGGACAACTGGAGCAATGAGGGCAACTGGAGTAATGGGGGGGGGGGGCCCTTCCCAGTAATGCGCACTGTCCTCTTACCAATATTGGACAGTGGCTTGTCCTTCTTCGATCTCATTTTTGCATACATGTCTTTATTAAATTTAGTCGTCATTCCTACAAGAGGAAAACACTTTAAAAAAAAAAAAAAAGAGGGCAAAAGAATCAACATAGACGAGCCTAACACGTACTCTTTTTTTGCTCAACCTCAATATTTCGCAGGTCGAAGGAAAATGGTTTAGGACCAAGGCAATAAAATGCAAGAGTACACGGGTCCACTAGATCGTCAAAATCTTTAATCGTCCTCACATACTCGATGGCCTTCTCCACGCGCTTCTTGTAACGGCTTTTAAGCTTGGGCCGTCTCTTGACTACACAAGACAATGGACGAAGGAGTTAGTAACGACAACATAAAGACAAAGAAAATCAAGGGACAAGAAGAAATCATGACGCTCCTAAGGTGGGGGTACTCCACTGACGGAGCAACGGTGGAAGATCACCCCAGACCTTGTTAGAGGGAGTCTCCCAATCATCCCCGGACAAAAAAAAGAACAGGGACTTCCAATATCTGAAGGATGAAGGCAGGTCCCAGATGATCCTGGTCCTCATCTCCTGAGGCACTAGCTCATAGTACCCGTGCTCCTTAGATTCCTTCAAACGATACAAGTAGACGAGCTTGTCCACTCTAATCGTATCTCTGTCCGTAGTAGCCAGCTATATCCCCATATAGCTGACCACTATCCTCTACGAATTGGGCATAAGTTGCCTAGGAGCAATACCAAAACGGCCCAAAAGCTCCATAATAAATAGGTGAAAAGGGAACCTAAGTCCACACTAGAAGGCAGCCTCGTAGAAGCATACCTCCCCAGGGAAGAAGTGGCAAGCTAGCTCCTCCTCGCGGGGAAGACAAACCCTAACCCTATCTGGGAACTGAAATCTACCCCTAAATTTAGAAAGTGTGTCATCGTCTAAACCACACATCTCTTCCAGGGCATGAAAAGCCCTAACCTTTCGGATGGTAGAGACGGCGGTATCCCCTTCCACCGGATTGTCGTTAGAAGACAACCCAGTCTCGAGCTCACTAGATCTAGCCTCAGACATTCTTTCCCTCTCACCCACCAGACCTTCAAACCGATTGACCAATTGGCTAAGCAAAGGATATAGCTCACCCAATGCAACACCTAAACCACTACCCTCAAAAATAAAATTCCCTACTGAGGGGAGAAAAGCACGAGAAATACCCAAGGAAGCCCCCAAACGAGCAAACAAAAAAGAAACTAAGGGGCACACTACCCTAACCTCAGAGCTATTAACCATGAAAACAAAAAAGAAAACAGAGGGAAAGATATGAATACTAAAAACCCCAAAAACCAAATGCAAACACAAAAAAAGAAGAGAAATAAAAAATTTGTCATAGTCCATGCCATAAAAGAAAGCAGAGAAAAGAAAAAGGCATACCTCAAAAAGAAATGTGCAGAGAACTCAGCCATTAAATGCACTGGCTCGAAGAAAATCATAGAGGAAAATCGGAGAGGAGGAAGCTCAAAGCAATGATTGGAATTTTGGAAAAAGTGAAGGGAAAAATGAAAATAAGGGAAGTTTAAAAACCAAGGCACAAAAAAAAAAAAACTGAAATTCAGCGGGAAACCCGAAAAGTCACACAATTGGAGCATTAACTCCACTGGCCAGAACATGCCACGTGGCCATGATACATGTGGCGTTGCCATTGTGCAGTAAATGTGGAACGAAATCCCAAGAGCCATGTCTGATTAGGAAAACCTTTTCATCTTTTGATGGCCGTCATGACACGTCACGACGACACAAAACCTGGGGGTAATTGATGGAACTGACGAACTCAATTTACCTGGACGATATCATCAAACACATTCGTCCACCTCAATGCGACACGGACGAAGACAGAAGAACCATTAATAAAGATATTCAATGCCTTGGGCGGTTACTAAAAAGTTGACAGGTCGTTGGAGCCTCATCAAAACTCATATTCATAAGCCCCGAGGCATTACAAAAAGGGCACTAAAGCCACAATTAAAGCCCCCAACGGCTAGGAACCTCAACGCTGTATATATACGCCTTAGTCAGCTACATACCAGGTACATAGACACTCTAAAAAATCACTCATTGTTATTTTGTTATTCTAAAGGCTTCCTTGTACTGACTTTGGCATCAGAGGTGTTGTGGCAGGCACCACACCAGTGACCACTTTGAGGGAGCCACCTTTCTGTATTTACAGGGACACCAACGAGGACTCAGCTCCATCTAGACGCACTTACAAGGACTGACAAATTTTACTTCATCACTCATAAAGTGGAGTAATGTTGGGGAAACACTCATTCTCACACCCAATGCATCAAAGGAAAATGGATACAAAACAAATGCCAATTTTGAAACACTATTTAAAAAAAAAAATGAGAATATCAAACCAAATATAACATAAAGAAACTAATAATGCATATTTAATGCCATAAAATCATCATCAAATTTTGGAAAATGATAGGTTGCCAATGGAGATGGTAAAGGAAAAAAAAAACCAATATAAAGTAATAAAAAGTAGATAAAGAATAAATCCAACATCAATTAGTAACCATAAATTGGAAAACAAAGTGGCTTTAAGGAAAAATAAAAAATAAAATAAAGATAAACATACAAAGAATATTAAAAGCTTTACAGTACAGTAAAATAAATCGTTACATTCACTTAAAAAATTAAATCAATAATCAACAATTAAATACAATCATAGTACTAAATTTAAACTCAAAACTAAACAAATTCTAACCATGAAAACCATATTTCCAATCATAACTAAAAAAGAGATGTTTTCTAGTAATAATAGAATTTGCATAAGAAATAAAGCTAGAAAATTTAAAATATCTTTTTTAACATTTCGTTTAACCTTTATATATATATATATATATATATATATATATATATATATATATTTGAGTTAGGTTCTAGTTACACCTGATGTAACTTTAAGCAATGTTACACCACCCAATAACTTGTTATTGAATTAATCTTTTGAAAATCTAACCATTGAATTAATTATATGTTCTATATGTTCTTAACATGCATGCCAATTTTCATATCAATCGGATGTTATTTACCATTTGATCCATAAATTCATCTTTTATGCATTATTTTAAACTATAAAAACTTGAATTTTAACAATTGATTGATGACATGGCTATTAATCTTTGATCACCTTGAAATTTTGTAAGTATGGAGAATATATGAAGATAATGTAATCTAACGGTGGATTTGTCAATATTCGCATCCAATTAAAAAATATTGAGTGGTGTAATATTGTTTAAAGTTACACCAGGTGTAACTTGAACCCAACTCTCTCTCTCTCTCTCTCTCTCTTTCTATATATATATATATATATATAATTTTTATACACTATTACTTTTGAAAATCTAATGAACGATATTGCCTCTCATTTTAATGTCTTTGTAATGCAAATCATCAGTTAGTAAGTATATGATAATGGTAAGAAGTGTTACAAGTGAGATCATTAAAAAAAAATGATAAAGTTAATTAGTCACTATTACTATGGATAGGGTTGTCCACGGGTCGGGCCGGGTCAGGTTTGTGCCCAACCCGGACTCGACCCGCTCAGGTCTGGTGGGAGAGAATCAGACCCGC
Source organism: Quercus aquifolioides (assembly GCA_019022515.1). Lineage (NCBI taxonomy): Eukaryota > Viridiplantae > Streptophyta > Magnoliopsida > Fagales > Fagaceae > Quercus > Quercus aquifolioides. The sequence continues at coordinate 61,009 of JAFHAW010000233.1, read as the reverse complement.
AACCGACCGCCGATCACCACTGGTCGAGTCGGTCGGATTCTAAAAAATGATCGGTCGGTTCAGTTGAAACCGACGAACGGTGGCGACGAGCGTGGAGAACGAAATCACGTCGGATCTGGTTGGAGGAGAGCAAAAGGTCACCGATCTGAGCTTAAACATTGCCGGATCTGAGCCAAAGTTACCGATCTGAGCTTACACGTCACCGATCTGAGCTTAAACGTCACCGATCTAAGCGATTTTTTGAAAAATATTGCCAGATCTGAGCTAAAATCATCGGATCTAAGTGGATCTGAGATATATCGTCGCCGGATCTAAGCGAAAAATGGGTAATCGTCGCCGGATCTAAGCGAAAGATGGGTAATCGTTGCCGGATTGAACGGGGGAGGCTTTCATCTGAAGTGGTGGTCAGGCGGGTCGGGTGGCTGCAGTTTTAGAGGAGAAAACCCGCCACTCGACCCGCCGGAATTGGGTTTGGAGGGTTGAGACCCACCGCCGACCGCCATAGTCGTCGGATCGGGTGGCGAGAAGATCGGTCCGGGCGGGTTTCTCGGTTTGGTCGGGTGACCGGGTCACATGGACACCCCTAACTATAGAGTAGTAGTCTATGATTTTACTCATCTAAAGAAGTGGAACAAATAGAGTTTACTTAAAGATATTTGTAAAGATTCACATTAAATAAATAAATAAATAAATATATATATATATATTAAGAGGATTCAAAAAGTTAATTATTGCCTTTTTAACTTCCAAAAATGCCCTTAATTTAATTAATCTATTCTTATTCCTTAAAAAAAAAAAGGTTAATATGGTATATCAACAAAAATTAAAAATAAAAATAATTATTCCCACTACCCTCACAATTCCCACTTCCCACTTCCCAGCCCTACTACCCCACGTTTCTAACCAAAAAAGAAAGAAAGACTACCCACCCACGGTTCCTATAAAAAAAAACTACCAACGGTTCCCAAAAAAAAAAAAAAAACTAACATAAAAAAAAAAAGACTATTCAGAAAGTTAGTTCTTGCCTGTTTGACTTAAAAAATACCCCTAATTTAATTAATTTATCCTTGTTCCTAAAAAATAACAAATAGGATTGAAACCGTAAATCAAAACAAATTAATAACAAAAAAGTGAAAAAATAAAAACTCTCCACAATCCCCACCTTCTCCTAAAAAAACCATCCCACCTTCTTAAAAAAAAAAAAAAAAAAAAAAACATATTTCAATGCTATTTTGGTGTTCATTTTTTAGAGCTAGTCTTATGATACTTTTGGCCATACTGGAGGTTTTAAATGTGCAAATGTTGTGGGAAAATAAGTGTAAATCTCAAATAATAAGTGTAACTAATCCAAAAAAAAAAAGAGCCTCATTGCATGTGCGGAGCGCATGTGATGAAGCTAGTATGTATATATATATATATATAAGGTTTTTTTTTTAAATGTATATGTAAGGTTTTTATTAACTTAATAAAAAACCAATTGTTAATAACTAAAGCAATAATATTAATAAAAATTATATTTAATGAGATCACCCTTAAAAAAATTTATCATGCACAATGCGCGGGTTTGTGACTAGTTACAAATAACAACCCCTTACATATACCAAAAAAAATAAAATAAAACATTACAAAGAACAAATAACACATTACCCATAAACACTGTAAAAGTGCCATGAGTGTGTGTATATATAACAAATGAAAACTTATATTACCCAGGTCTAACAAAAAAAAAAAATTGAAAGAGATTTTGATATTTACCTACAAATTGAAGAAGAAAGAAGCTTCTAATTTTTTAGAATGATCAATGAAAGATTTGATGGTGGTGTGCAGTAGAAACAGAGAGACTTTGGGCGTCTGACTAAAAACAAAAAGTGATATGAGTTATGAGTTATGAGTTATATAAAAAAGAGAGTATTGGGATTGGTGCAAGGACAGGTGGAGTAATAAACTGGAACTCAAGTTCACATTTAAAAAAAATTTCTCAGGTAGAACTTGAGTTTCAAAAAAAATTTAATGGTCAGTAAGGAAAATTTTAGTGGGCTAGAACTCGAGTTACAGTATTTTTTTTTTTTAAATTCCAAATCAGATTGTCATGCAAGTACTTGGAATTCGAGTTCTAAAAATATGTTGCATAACTAAATAACTTTGTTCGAGTACTATTCTTCTAAAATTATTTTTAAATTATGCAACTTGGCAAATTTTGGCAATGAAACCAAAGTTGCTAGAGTAGTGTTTGGGCGGCCAAAATGGGCAAATGCACTTTTCGAGCAAAAAAACTAGCATTTTGTCCTATTTTTCAAACTAATTAGGGAAATACCCCTCTTTTGTAACTCGACAATATGAGGATTGAGTTTTTATGAAAAACTCGATATTCCTATGATCGGTCTTAGGGATTCAGCGATTTGAATCCCTAAGACCCTAACGTCTCACAATGCCTATTCACTCACTCTCTCCCCTGAACACTCTCCCTCGCTCTCTGCCATCATTCTCCCTCTACACTCTCCCTCGCTCGCTCTATGATTAGGCTTCCCTACTCTCCCCCACTCTCCATTAGTCTCACTCTCCCTATCCAGTCTCCATCAGTTGTCATTGCTTCCCGTCGTCATTGCTTCTCGCCACTATTGATTATAGGTACGTTGCTCTCCTTTGATATCTTTTCTGATTTTGGTTAATATTAGGTTGTGTTTTATGTGGGATTTTGATTATTTTGTTGAAACTTACTTAAAAGTAGTAAATTTACTAATCAAGATGAGAATTTTGTTGTCTTTTATATGCTGCAATGATGATGATCTAAAGTATTTCTTGCTATAATGGTTATGTTTGTGTTATTTTCTCATTAATGAGAATTTTGTTGTCTTTTACATGCCGCAATGATTATTTTCTCATCAATGAGTTTAAATGTGCTTGGGGTTTTGATGGGGGGTTTTGGAAAATCGAGTGGTGGTGTTTCAGTGATGTCTTTGGGTTTGTGTAAAATGTGTCTTATTCGATTGTAGGCATGATTTTTTGTAGTTGTTGTAAATGGTGTCGAACTATTTACGTTTGAGTCTAAATAGTTGTTGTAAATGGTGTAAAATGTGTCTCATGCCTCTAGTAGCAACTGTAAGCTTTGAAGCAAAACCCATCTCGTAAATATGCCTTATTGTGTTGGAAATATCTTGCACTGATTTTGGACGTAGGATTGCTGATGGGAGGAAGTGACACATGTTGCCAAAGTCCTTGGTTGCATGGTGATTGTTCTCAAAACTTAAGTATCCATCTAGACTAAATGTTTCCAATGATGAAACAATATTGGTGGAATTTAAACTTGGTGGACGTTGAACCTTTAGGGTGGCAAGAGATTGGTTTGGACAAAGATTGGTTCTATTGGGTACACAGGTTAAGAAAAAAAATGATGAAAACTTTAAGACTCTGGTTGTTTTGAGCAATCTTCGGTAAGTCCAAGATGTTATGCCCATAATGACATCCTATATCCATAAATCTATGACATACAATACACATTCACATGAAACAGAAAGTCAGTTACTATAAGTCCAGTTAAAAACCAATAAGAGTGATGAAATAGTAGGATTTAGTACAACAACAAACAAATTAAGTTCTTTCATATTCCTTAAAAGTTTTACTACTCATTGTTTTTGGTATATTTAGGTTTTTATAAATTTCATTATTTTTTGTCGCAATACCACATTTCTTGGAATTAACACTACTTTTGTTTTGCATATCAGTCAAATCTAGAAAATTTTAAGTAACGCTACTGAAAAAAAAAAAAAAAAAAAATTCATTTCTTGGTACCCTCAGCTTTGGAGATAATTCTTGGCTGGGAATTACCTTATTGAAAGATGTATTATTTTGTGGATTGGTCTTATATGTGCAAATGTATGGCTGGAGAAGCTGATATAGCAAGCATAGAAGTTCTTTTGCTTGCAATACAGCTCCTCTTTGTTTAAAATTGACCATATGGAGGGAGAGGAATAATTGAACATTCAATGGTGTGGAGCTCTTTGTTATTGGGTTGAAGTCAGTGAATTTGAGATTGTTGTTTGAGTGGTCCTGCACCCTTTGGTGAAAATGACATGCATTATGTTGCAGACTTTATTGATTTTCTCTCTTTGTGATTTTCTCTCTTTGTGATTATAATATTTTGATTATGTAATTTTTTTTAGGAGAATCCTCTATAATTTTTCACCCTTTGGTTAAACAAGAAATTGTTGGGATTAGTGCCCCTGAATCCCATTGTACGATGCTATGTACGATATTATTTATGACATTATGTATGACATGATGTATGACTTAATATTGTGATCAATAAAATTGTTTTATTATCATATGAAATAATGGTAACATGAATATTTGGACATTATCATATAGTCCATGAGATGCATAGTATGTGATTTATGTGAAAAGTCACAGAAGATATAAATCATAAGTTCTTTGTAAATTCAGAATTTAGTTCGTAGTCGGTGATGAAATTGAGCGTTTCATCTGCGAAAACTATAACATATTAACTAAGATGATTTGTCTTGATTGGAAGTGGTGACTTCTAGTTGATATGTTGATATGTTTTAAGAGTTAAACATATTGAACTGGACCGTTGTGAGATTTATTATTCTCCTAGCAATTGTCAATTGAATAATAAATCTTACGACTTATATTTACATGAACTCTTAATCCTAAGAGAATAATGGACCAGATCATGAAGTGTAGGTTCCTTTGATATATCAGGAGTGAGATCTAAAGTAACGGTCGAAACCTCAATATGTTGGGCAGCCACATTTAGTGTTGATGAAACATATATTCTCAAGATGAAATTCATAGTCTCTTATTGGAGACATAAAATATTTTCTTGAGATAAGTTTAATGGGTTTGTTATTCAGAGAGTTAGGCCAACCACTTTAGTAAGACTAAAGTAAATATATTTATGAAATTGGATTTCATAAATATATGATGAATAACATTAAAGAATTAAACCGGGTACTCAAGGATTAAGATGTAGTAATTCACAAAGTGGCAGTCTATATTCATGATTTTTTATTACTACGAATATTTAATGAAGGGGTTGCATGTACAATAAAGTCTTGGGATATAATTTATTAATAAGGTCTAGAGTGCAACTATATTTATATAGTGGTATTAAGTATAGTTAATGGTAACTTTGGACTTGTCAAAAGTTGACAGAAAAGCCCAAGGCCCATTGGAGCTAGAGTCTTATTTGTTCCATTTTGGTCCCACTCCAAGCCACACATTAAAGCCTAATTGAAAAGGCCCAAAAGGCTAGCCCAATTAGATAATCAGTTATGTAGAGAGAAACATACAGAATTTTAGAACAATGAATGAAATGGAATGTATGTGAGAAAGAGACACTCTTTGATTCTCTCTAGAACACACACACATAATTGATTGAGAGACCACACTTCTTAGGCATCAAGTGGAATTGGAGTGAAGATTAAAAGTATTCCCAAGTGCTTCTGATTTTCGGTTTTGAATTTCACTGCTTCAAGGTACACTCTCTTGTTCTATAATTCTGAAACTTACATAGCACATGTTAACAATTGTGAATGAAGTAGATCCGTTTAATTTTAATTTTTCCGCTGCGTATATGCAAATTTCCATCAAATGGTATCAGAGTGGTCTTCAATTTCCAATCTGTATAACATGTTTTGTGAGTTTTGGAATTAGAGATAATAGTTTCATCATGTTAGAAGATTATATATGCATTTAATTTTCTGCATGTTTGATGAAACTATGATTTGATGAAAACTGATATTGATGTAATGATGTTGTTTAAATTTGAATTTAAGTATGTTAAATTGATCTTTAAGGCTATAGCATCAATAGAATTCAGTTTTGACATCAATTTCATTTGTTATGTTCATATGGTATTTGATTGTTCATGAAAAACCATTGAAAACTGTTAATATCTGAACTTGAAAAAACTGAAAACACGAGTTTTTCACAGGTAAGCTTCCCGCGAAGCTACTTGCGAAAAAAGCCACTGAAACACAAAAAAATTTCGCGGTTAAGCTTTACTCGCGAAATAGTCGCAAGACAGTAGCGAAAGTTTCTATGTGAATTTTTGTGTTTTTAATTTTTGCTTAACTTGTTTTCGCGGGAAGCGTTTAGTCGCGAGATACCCACGAGACAGTAGCGAAAGTTTCTGTCTAAATTTTTGGAAAATTGGGAATTCAGAGTTTTTCAAGATGTTTTCAATTGTATAAAATGCAAGGCTAAATGTGTAATTAGTTTATGCATGTTTACAAAATAAAAACCTTTAATTTAAAACATCTAGTGGGAGAGAGATACAAGGGTTGGATCTCACGGCCTCCATTGTCAGTTTATAGTAGTGTGATTAAATACCTCGCCTTGGCATATATGCCTTGCTTCCTTCAGAAGGTGTTTAATTCATGGAACTACAGATTAAACTTCTTAATGATGGATGATATGTGTTTTTACATTAAGAACGACCACGCTTCCGTGGAGTTACTTAGTGACTCACATTGATTCTAGGCAATGGTGCACACTAGACTAAGTATAATGTTAACCTCCCTTCAGAGTTATGTCATTATTACTTAAGAGGCTAAAGGAAAAACGGCAAATTATTTTTGGTGGTAAGAGTTACCATGATAGCATTAATAATGAGAATAATTCTCACCTGATCATAATGATTGGTATGACCTCGCATCCGGGGAATATTAATTGTGGGATTGGGTTGTCGTTGCATATATTATATTATGATTTTGTTAAAGTTCCATACTATATGATTATATGCTAAATTGATAATGTCCAGTTTACTTATTATATTCATGTTTATTATTTTCAGATTTGAACATGGCATCATTTAGCTCGCTTGTTACTATTCTTAATCAAAACAAACTGACTGGATCCAATTATTTTGATTGGAAAAGAAATTTGGACATTGTTCTTATTGTTGAAGAGCACAAATATATGCTTACTAAACCATGTCCTAGCTTTCCTTCATTAGATGCTCCTCCTGAGGAAAAACAGCGATATGATCGTTGGTAGAAATCTAATGAGATGGCCAAGTGCTACATCCTAGCATCTATCTCAAATGTTCTACAGCATCAAATGCAAGATGTAGAACTAGCTTCGAACATTATGCTAAGTTTGAAGGAGATGTTTGGTGAGCAAGGCCGTTCTGCAAGGCAAGAAACTATGAGGCAAATTTATAATACCAAAATAGCTGAAGGCAGTTCAGTTAGGGAGCATCGTCTTACAATGATCTCTAATCTGAATACATTGGAGGTTTTAGGTGCTGATATTGGTATCTAGCAGATCCTTTTACCAAAGCCTTGCCTCAAAGGACCTTTGAGTCACATTTGGAGGGAATGAGAGTTAGATTAGTACACAATAGTCTTTAGGGCAAGTGGGAGATTGTTGGAATTAGTGCCCTTGAATCCTATTGTATGATACTATGTATGATATTATTTGTGACATTATGTATGACATGATGTATGACTTAATATTGTGATTAATAAAGTTGTTTTATTATCATTTGAAATAATGGTAACATGAATATTCGGACATTATCATATAGTCCATGAGATGCATAGTATGTGATTTATGTGAAAAGTCACAGAAGATATAAATCATAAGTTCTTTGTAAACTCAGAATTTAGTTTGTAGTTGGTAATGAAATTGGGCGTTTCATCTGCGAAAACTATAACATATTAAGTAAGATGATTTGTCTTGATCATGGAAGTGGTGATTTCTAGTTGATATGTTGATATGTTTTAAGAGTTAAAATATATTGAACTGGACCGCTGTGAGATTTATTATTCTCCTAACGATTGTCAATTCAATAATAAATCTCATAACTTATATTTATATGAACTCTTAATTCTGAGAGAATAATGGACCTGATCATGAATTGTAGGTTGCTTTGATATATCAGGAGTGAGATCTAAAGTAACTGCCAAAACCTCAATATGTTGGGCAGCCACATTTAGTGTTGATGGAACATATATTCTCAAGATGGAATTCATAGTCTCTTATTGGAGACATAAAATATTCTCTTGAGATAAGTTTAATGGATTTGTTATTCAGAGAGTTAGGCCTAACCACTTTAGTAAGACTAAAGTAAATATATTTATGAAATTGGATTTCATAAATATATGATGAATAATATTAAAGGATTAAACCGGGTACTCAAGGATTAAGATGTAGTAATTCACAAAGTGGCAGTCTATATTCATGACTTTGTATTACTACGAATATTTAATGAAGAGGTTGCATGTACAATAAAGTCTTGAGATATAATTTATTAATAAGGTCTAGAGTGCAACTATATTTATATAGTGGTATTAAGTATAATTAATGGTAACTTTGAACTTGTCAAGAGTTGACAGAAAAGCCCAAGGCCCATTGGAGCTAGAGTCTTATTTGTTCCCTTTTGGTCCCACTCCAAGCCACACACTAAAGCCCAATTGGAAATGCCCAAAAGGCTAGCCCAATTAGATAATCAGTTATGTAAAGAGAAACATACAGAATTTTAGAACAATGAATGAAATGGAATGTATGTGAGAAAGAGACACTCTTTGATTCTCTCTAGAACACACACTCATAATTGATTGAGAGACCACACTTCTTGGGCATCAAGTGGAATTGGAGTGAAGATTAAAAGTATTCCCAAGTGCTTCTGATTTTCGGTTTTGAATTTCACTGCTTCAAGGTATACTATCTTATTCTATAATTCTGAAACTCACATAGCACATGTTAACAATCGTGAATGAAGTAGATCCATTTAATTTTAATTTTTCCGCTACGTATATGCAAAATTCCATAAAAAATGATATTCACTGGAACATCAAACTGCTCAAGTAATTTCAAGAAAATAAATGAATGCATTTACTCTAGGAAACAATATTCACTCCATTGTGGTTTAATGAGTTTGGTACATTTTGATTGAAATCACAATGTCACAACTAAAAATTTTTCAATGTGTGCTAGTGTAGGTTCTCTAAAAGAGAAATTTTTTAAGAAATGTCTATGGTTAAATAAACCATTGATTATGTATGTAATTGGAAAATCATATCACACTATTTAAAGATTGAAGCTTGATTAAATTTAATGGATGTAGGCCTGCTTGCTTCCCCTAGATCTTATGTCCATGTGATCATGTGACTTACATAGTAACTGAACTACTAAATAATTTTTTTGATATTTTTACATTTTAAACAAAAAAAAATTATCTTTTATTTTCAAGAAATCTAAAATTTTAAGCTGTTCCTGGTTAATTCCAAAATATTTCCAGTTCCATGCAATTGAAAATGAAGAGCCAAAATTATATCAGCCTAGGATACAACAATAAAATAAATGATTCTGTTGAGTGTTCAATTTACTCTTAAAGATGGTCCTAAAGTTTGAGATCCCATGCAGACATGAAATTGTTGTATTTCAATGTTTCTGTTACCATGAATGCTTTTCTGGTATTGCAATTTTTGTAGAAAGTTAATAAAGGGTTTAAAAGTTATTCTTAACATCTAGGAACTACGTAAACTACTACATGTAAAAGAAGCAGTTCTTTTTGTTGAGGTTTGTGCCATAAAATCCAATTTATTGGCATATCATAAATAATTAAATTGTTTAATTATATGAGACTATCAATTATTGAACTAATAGGACATTATCTTAGTCCATGAGATGCATAGTATGTGATTTATGTGAAAAGTTACAGAAGATATAAATCACAAGTTCTTTGTAAACTTAAAATTTTAGTTCGTAGTCGGTGATGAAACTGGGCATTTCATCTGCGAAGATTATAACATATCAATTAAGATGATTTATCTTGATCATGGAAGTGAAGACTTCTAGTTGATATGTTGATATGTTTTAAGAGTTAAGACATATTGAACTGGACCGCTGTGAGATTTATTATTCTCCTAAAGACTGTCAAATGAATAATAAATCTCATGACTTCTATTTAGATCAACTCAAAATCCTGAGAGAATAATAGACCTAACCATGAGATGTAGGTTGCTTTGATATATCAGGAGTGAGATCTATAAGTTACGGTCAAAACCTCAGTATGTTGGGCAGCCACATTTAGTGTTGATGAAACATATATTTTCAAGATGAAATTCATAATCTCTTATATATTTTCAAGATGGAATTCATAATCTCTTAACGGAGATATAAAATATTCCATTGAGATAAGTTTAATGGGTTTGGTTATTCAGAGTGTTGGGCCCAACCACTTTAGTAAGGAGTTACTAAAGTATATATTTATGGAATTGGATTTCATAAATATATGATGAATAACATAAAGGATTAAACCGGGTACTCAAGTATTAAGATGTAGTAATTTTCAAAGTGGCAGTCTACATTCATGACTTTGTATTACTACGAATATTTTAATGAAGGGGTTGTATGTATAATAAAGTCTTGAGATATAATTTATTAATAAGGCCTATAGTGCAATTATATTCTTATAGTGGTATTGAATATAATTAATGGTAACTTTGGACTTGTCAAGAGTTGACAGAAAAGCCCAAGGTCCATTGGAGCTAGAGTCTTATTTGTTCCTTTTGGTCCCTTCTTAAGCCACAAACTAAAGCGCAATTGGGTAGGCCCAAAAGGCTAACCCAATTAGATAATAAGTTATTATTTAATAAGAGTTATTAAATAATAAAACTATGAGAATAGTTGAATGTACGGATGATGAAACGAAAAGAAATCAGATTTTCTCCACAAAGAAAAAATGAAGGTTTTTTCTTTGAGAGTCTATGTACAAAAGACTGATTGAGACACTACACATCTTGGGTACTATGTGGAATTGAGATAAAGATTGAAGGTATTCTCAAGTCATGTTTTGAAATTCACTGCATCAAGGTACACTTTCTGTTCTTTATTCTAGAATTCATAGTTACATGTTATCTTTCATGATTGAAGTAGATCCGTGGTTGTTGCTTCCTCTGTGTGTTTTGTATGAGATACAAAACCATATTTTTCAAAAAATTGTATCAGAGCGGTCTTCAATATCATGCTTGTATAACATGTGATTGAGTTTTAGAATTAAAGAAAAATCGTTTTCTTGGTGTTCTAGTTTTCTGCAGTTAAAGTTTCTGCATAATTTTGTTTGATAACTGTTCCCAATGCCATTGACTTATACGAGACATGATGATACTGGGTTCACACCAAGGATGCATATTCTCTTGGTTTGTTCGCAGTGGTCAAGATTATGTCTCTCCATGTATGGTGTTTGTATTGGACATGAACACAATCGTCTTTGTATTAGAGACGAACACATAAACCTAAAATGCATTGATAGAGTTTGATGTGTTGGTCTCTTGTTTTCTTGGAATGGATATAGTTAATGACCATTGAATGTAACTGTCAAGTGCGTGAATGATGCTTTGCACCGCTTGGATATGCTTGGCATAGTTATTGGTTTTATTCAATAACTATTGTTGCCATTAACGTATATCTTGGCATGATATATTGTTTTACAAATCTATATTGTGGACCCATATGGCATATGGCATATTCAACTTTGCCGTTCACATGTTTTTGTTCATAAGTTTTAATTAAAGCTTGATTATTTTATTACAAGTAGCGTTTGTTTTTGGTCTGAACGTACATGTATGAATGTATGTTTTTCATTCTTCAATCGTGAACGTGTACTGTTGGTAATCTTGCTTTATATATATTTTTATGATCAAACAGTTTGGTATTGCTAGGATTATGAAATTTACTCCTAATGAGATTAGGATTATTCTTGATCTTGATATTGAAAACCTTAATGTTTGATCTGTAAATCTTTATTGATAAAATCAAAAGTGTTTTTGATGGAAGAATAATGAAAAACATAAAAAACAGTTAAACTGAAAAATGGCTGTTTTTGGGCATTTTCGTGACTGGCGAGTCGCGATATGAGTCGCGAGTGAGTCGCTAGAGCTTCTGGATGAACTCGCGATTGGAGTCTCGCGACTAGACGAGTCGCCAAAACAAGTCGCCAAAACTCGCAACTTGAATGAGTTGCCAAAACGAGTCGCCAAAAATTCTGGGACCTGTTTTTCACATAAATAAAAGTAAGGTTATGTGATTAATTTTATAGTCCTTAAAAGTTAAGAACATTTATTAATCATTATCTAACTAAAAGACCTAATGAGATCAATGATGTTAGTTAAATAGAACTCTTAATCCTAAATTGTTTTATGATTAAAAGTCCTTAATTTATTTTAATTAGAGGTTTTTAATGAGATTAAAATTTTAATTAAAAGGTATATAGTTTCTAATGAGATTAGAATACTTTATCTAGTAAATTAAGGATAGAGTTCTGTATAACTATTTTTTGATTCATTAGTGTTTAAGGAATCCTAAATAGGTTAGGACTTCCATTTTAGTTAGTGATTCTAATAAGGTTAGAGTCTTCAATAAGTGCAAGGTTATTAGTTGTGATGGGATCACAATTATTTAAGAAAAACCCAAATAATGAGTGGGAGTGCTGAAATAACCCTTTTGTTAAGTTTATTATAAAGTGAATAGATACCTTGTCTTGACTTCGAGTCTTGCATTCCATGCGAAGGGTATTTACTTCACGGATAACAAGGTTAAACTTCTTTGTGATTGCGTAAATGTTCGTTACGCTATTGTAACGTGACTTAGTTCAACACATTGAATTTAAATAATTAAACACATTTAATGTGTAGGGTTAAAATTGTGATTAGATCACAATGATTTCAAGACAATCCACTTATTTTAAAATTTCTAGTGGGAGAGAGATACAAGGGTTGCATCTCACGGCCTCCATTGTCGGTTCATAGTGGTGTGAGGTAAACATCTCGTCTTGGCCTCGAGCCTTGCGTTCCATGAGGAGGATGTTTATTTCATGGTACTAAAAGATTGAATTTCCTGGTTTATAGTGGTTTGATCAAACACCTTGTCTTAGCTTCGAACTTTGCATTCCATGCCGAGGGTGTTTTTATCATGGTACTACAAAATAAGCCTGTTAAAGGGATGAAATGTGGCTACACATGATTCTAGACAATGGTGTACACTAGACTAAGTTTGATATTATCCTCTATACTGAGTTCTTGCTATTATTACTTAGAGGCCAAAGGAAGAGCGGCAAATTATTTTTGTTTGGTAAGAGTTACCATGATAGCATTAATAATGAGAATAATTCTCGCCTGATCATAGTGATTGGTATTCACTCTATGTTGAGGAATGTTAATTGCGGGATTAGGTTGTCGTTGCACCTAGTATAGTATGTTTTTGGGTTCCATATTATATGATTATGGATGCAAAATGATAATGTCCTGGTATTTAAGTTCATGGTCTCAAAATAAAGTTGTCATAAATTTTGTTCTCTAGCTACTATCTTATTGAATCACATTAACTAAGAAATAATTTTGGACATGGTTCTTAAATGAGTTGAAGTACATATTTATGTTTCAATTCAGCATTGTCATAATTTCTTATACATGATGCATTTATGGAAGATAGTTTATGATGTAATCATAGTCTCCATTGAAATGCTAAAATGTTTCATTGGCTTCTATCTCAATTGTGCTATAGCATGAGATGCAAGAGTTAGTACTAGACTTAGACTTTATATTAAGTCTAAATGAGATGTTTGATATGAATCATATTGAGTGCTAAGAAAAGCTTAAGGAGTTCCAATTCTATGCCATTTTATGAAAATATTTTGTTTTTAAAATGAATTGGAATTCTTGGATGAAGAGATTAAATGTTAATCTCATATGGATATGATCCACAAGTCCTTGTTAGAATCATTTGATCAATTCAAATAGTTTTGAAACTAAATTTCTTTTATGTTACCTGAATTGATGAGTGAGTTCTACGCAACGGAAGACATCCTAAAAGCTAAGGCTAGAATCAATATGATTTAATTCAAATTCTTAGCCTAATCTGAAAGGTAAGGGTAGTAAGAAGAGGAATTATAATACCAAAGAGTTGGACAAATTAGTTGCCCTAGTAGTTGCCAAAAGGAAATTAGACTCAAAAGCATGACCAAAAGGAAAGTGTTTCTTTTTGGGTAAAACTAAGCATTGTCCATGATTATCTACTAGATGGAAATTTACATGTTTTACTTTTTAAAGAGAAAGTTTCCATGTTTTGTAATTGTATGTTTTGGCACTTATGTCTATAGATGTTATTAATCTAAATGATATTCAAGATTGATGAAAGATGGGCTTTTAGAACCATTATTTTGTTATATTCACAATCTATGAATTCTATTTAGAGAATAATATGATCTAAGGTTCCTTTTTTTTGTAAAGGAATGAAGTTCCAATGACTTCTTTAAGTTAATGCATACATAAAGGAGGAATAGGGCTCTTAAAGGTAAATTGTTCTAGATGAAAAATGTCAGAATTTGTTGTAGGACAACTACAAAATACATTTAGAAATGAGATGGTTGTATTAGATACACCACATGACATTATTCTGTAGATAACTATTATACCGACACAATATCGTAGTTGGAGGATTTCCAAATAAATTCATACTTTTGGAATAAACTTTTATAGTTATTCCACAAGGATATGAATTTGATCCTCGGTCCTACGTAAAGGCAATAGATGATATGAATATGGATTACTGGATCAAGGTTATGTGAATAGAATTAGATTCTATTTAAAGTCTAGAACTTGTAGAGCCGCATAATGGCATTAAGCTTATTGTTTTCAAATAGGTCTACAAGTAAATGAGATTGATAGATTTGAAGATGCAAACCTTCAAAGTCAAGACTAGTGGCAAAAAGATTTATTTAGAAAGAATTGTTTTGACTATGAAAAGATTTTTTCACCAATAGTCTAGTTTGACTCTATCTAAATTCTCTTATTCATTATATTTCATTTGGATGAAATATGACTATGAATATCAAGAAAGCTTCTTTTAGTAGCAATCTTGAGGAAGACATCTATATAATGTAACTAAACTTGTTCATAGCAAAGAACCAATTGTGTTTAGTATGCAAGTTGCTTAAAGGCCATTTATGGACTAAAGCAAGTATCTAAGTCATAAAATATCATATTTGATCAAGCAATCAAATTGTTTGATTTTGATCAAGTATTTAAAAGCCTTATGTGTGTAAAAGTTATATAGAATAATAAATCTCTTAATGTATGTTGATGACATTCTAATCATTTAGAATGATGTAGAGTTATTGTCATCAATGGAATTTTTGGTTGTCTAGTCCAGTTTGATATAAAGTACTTGGGAAAGACTAGCTACATCCTAAGAATTATAACTTTGTTAAAATTCAGAAATTAGGATGTTGGGTCTATCTCAAACTGCTTAAATAGATTAGATTCCAGCCAAGTATAACATGTATTACTTCAAAAAAGGATTTTTTCTTTTTAAGTTTGAAGTTCCTTTATATAGGACTATAGTCCTAAGATATATAAAAGGAAGAGCATATTAAGACAGTCCCTTATACTATATCAATAGGAAGTCTTTATGCTATGTTAGATACTAGGCTAAATATCTTTTTTGCGGTTGGCATAGTAAGCAAATATCAATAGAATCAAAGATCACTTAATTTAGTGGGAGTAAAGCATATACTCAAATATCTTATGAGAATGAGGGATTTTATGCTTGTCCACAAAAGTGAGGCTTTGATAGATACTAGATATACAAATACTGACTTGTAGTTTGATTTTGATTCATGAAGTTGGACTTCAAGATATGTGTTCATCCTAGGTGGTGAAGATACACATTAAGCGTAAGTATCATCTCATTAGAGAGATATGAGTACGTGAGAAGTAGTAGTAGAAAAAGAAAATTTATGTAATAAATCTGACTGAAACTTGTTTCCAAACCTTGCCTTAGAGTGACTATAAATTACTCTAAAGGGAGAGAAGTGTCGGATATATGGTAAATTGTCTTTAAGGGCAAGTGGGAGATTGTTGGGGTTTGTGCCTTAAAATCCAATTTATTGGCATGTCATACATAATTAAATTGTTTAATTATATGAGACTATCTATTAATGAACTAATAGGACATTATCTTAGTCCATGCGATGCATAGTATGTGATTTATGTAAAAAGTCACAGAAGATATAAATCACAAGTTCTTTGTAAACTCAGAATTTTAGTTCGTAGTCGGTGATAAAATTGGGCATTTCATCTGCGAAGACTATAACATATCAACTAAGATGATTTGTCTTGATCATGGAAGTGAAGACTTCTAGTTGATATGTTGATATGTTTTAAGAGTTAAGATATATAGAACTGGACCGCTGTGAGATTTATTATTCTCCTAAAGACTGTCAAATGAATAATAAATCTCACGGCTTCTATTTACATCAACTCTAAATCCTGAGAGAATAATGGACCTGATCATGAGATGTAAGTTGCTTTGATATATCAGGAGTGAGATCTATAAGTTACGGTCAAAACCTCAGTATGTTGGGCAGCCACATTTAGTGTTGACGGAACATATATTCTCAAGATGGAATTCATAATCTCTTAACGGAGATATAAAATATTCCCTGGAGATATAAAATATTCCTTTGAGATAAGTTTAATGGGTTTGGTTTTTCAGAGTGTTGGGCCCAACCACTTTAGTAAGGAGTTACTAAAGTATATATTTATGGAATTGGATTTCATAAATATATGATGAATAACATAAAGGATTAAACGGGTACTCAAGGATTAAGATGTAGTAATCTTCAAAGTGGCAGTCTACATTCGTGATTTTTTATTACTACGAATATTTTAATGAAGGGGTTGTATGTATAATAAAGTCTTGGGATATAATTTATCAATAAGGCCTAGAGTGCAATTATATTCTTATAGTGGTATTGAATATAATTAATGGTAACTTTGGACTTGTCAAGAGTTGACAGAAAAGCCCAAGACCCATTGGAGCTAAAGTCTTATTTGTTCCCTTTGGTCCCATCTCAAGCCACAAACTCAAGCCCAATTGGGTAGGCTCAAAAGGCTAACCCAATTAGATAATCAGTTATTATTTAATAAGAGTTATTAAATAATAAAACTATGAGAATAGTTGAATGTACGGATGATGAAAAGAAAAGAAATAAGATTTTCTCCACAAAGAAAAAAGGAAGGTTTTTTCTTTGAGAGTCTATGTACAAAAGACTGATTGAGAGACTACACATCTTGGGTACCATGTGGAATTGAGATGAAGATTGAAAGTATTCTCAGGTCATGTTTTGAAATTCACTGCATCAAGGTACGCTTTTTGTTCTTTATTCTAGAATTCATGGTTACATGTTTTCTTTCATGATTGAAGTAGATCCATGGTTGTTGCTTTCGCTGTGTGTTTTGTATGAGATACAAAACCAGATTTTCCAACACTTTTTATAACACGAATAGCAAATTAGAAGCTGCTGAATAAGCTTGTCTTCTATATCTTTCTATTTCAACCAAACAACATTCCAATGAAAAACATAATCAGTTAATATCTATATCTAAACTTTCAGTAAAAAAGATATACCCTTCCCCTGAGCTCAAGGAAGAGGAGAGAATTTAAAGGGGAGGATTTGGGCGGCATAGTCAAACGTGTATAGTGTGTAGTGTTTGTGTGTCTATGAGCGTGGGGGTGTGTGGGATTTTCTTTTTGGCTCACCTTTTTGTGTTCCAAAGTTGATCAAATAAAAGTCACAAGAAAGTGAAAGATTTTACATATCTTGGGGTACTTTCTCCACAGTTACAACAACCGCATTTTTATGGAGCTATGTTATTGCTATTACAAGCTATTGTAGGACCAAAGGACTGTCTTCTTTGTCATGAAGATGTCTGTATATATTGTATGAATGCACTCTTGTCAGAGTTTCTACAATAGGTTCCATTTTTTGATCATTGAGTGAACATCGGGCTGGCCCCTACTAAGTTTCTTTGCTGTTAGAGCTGAGTGGGAGGGGAGTCAGATAATTGGGCCCCCACAAGAATGGGGTTCTTGGGAAGGGTATGTTTTGTGGTTTAGGTTTCTCTCTTGGAGCTACAGTTCAATAGTTTCAAGTGAACACTCAAAGCTTATTATGTTTTAATTAATAATATTAAAATAAGAAGAAAAGACTTACTATTTGAAGGCAGTTTCTTAGTTGATGAAGTAGATTAATCATGATTGCAACCCTTTAATAGGGTTGTTGTATTATTGGATGTTATTGAATGTGCCTAGACCTCCAAAGCTTTCTGTTCTCATAGTATTTGTAATTTGTAGTTTGTAACAGAAACTTAGGGTATACATCCTGTATACTTCATTGGTTTTTGTGTACTTGTTTTTTTTTTTTTTTTTTTAATGAAATTTAAGCCTTATGGTCTACTATAGAATCCTGAGTATTACTTATAGCTAATACTGGATATGGGTATAGTTTGGAGTTTGATAGAGTCATACTCATATAAATGGATCTAGAACTAACTCCTAAAATTTGTAAAATAGACCCAGCAAGCAAGGAAATGAGCCTAAAATTTGAAAACAACTCACCAAGCAGGAAATTGAGTAGAATTAACTCCTAAAATGTTGAAAAATAGACCTAACAAGTAGGGGCTAACTGAGTCATGGTATACTTACATATCTAGTGAGTAGAAATGTAGAATAATTAGTATAGGTTTCTAGATATTAAGTTGAGAACTTGAGACCAAATGACCTGTAGCTGTAGGGATCTTAGTGGTCCACCAGAAACGGGCAATTGCATAGGTAATAAAACGGGGAGCTGTCAAGGATGACCTTATGGAGAGTGTTACTTTGTTGAAAAGACCAAGTTTGATTGAACAAGTCTAAGAGCAGAATACCTAAACATTGAGTTGTTGCAACTTATATTTACTATGTGACTGCATTGGTCATAAGCCATAGAGTTGAATTTAAATGTCCTTGGGGGAAGATCACATATTGTGTGTTGCATGGTTAAATTTAATTGGAAACCTAATATGCAGCTCCTAATAATTGTAATTGATATAGGTATGTTAAAATCACTTTCAAAGACATCATAAATGAAAAAGAACTATCACATTTAAATATTGCTCAGATGTTGAACATCTAGGTATGGATCAAGTTTCTAGCACATTAATTAGTCATTTGTTTGTTTTTTTTACTTCAATTACAGATAATAGAAAAAAAAAAGTGTTTTTATGTAAAATTATGGCAGGTTCTTATTTATTTAAGCTTTAATTTTGATTTCTTTTGGGTTGCATGTTAAGTGGGGGTAAGAAGTGATGTTGACAATCTTTTTGGGATCGTAATATGTCTTACTATATCCATGCTTTTATTTTATATTAATTGTGGTTTACTTGTCAGATGATTGCTAACAATCTATTTGCTGCCATGTCAGATGTGCAGGCACTAGATAGAGTGCAGCCTGGACCCGACGATCATACCCAGTTGACCTGGCAGCCGGATCATCGGTTAACTCCGCTTTGGAGGCGCACCACCGATGAGGTATGTAGTTGTATTATTAATACAAGTCAATTTTATAATTACCTCATGTGCACTACCTAACACAATGCTCGTCTGTGTGCAGGAGGTGCCTAGCGTCATAAAGGTTCGATGCTGTAAATGCGTATTGCCGCAGGGTGGGCTAGACCCACATATCATGCAATACATAGATGCAGCAGGTTTGACCGGGTTATTCAAGGTTCCTGATATGGAGGTCGACCACGCCTTGGTCACGGCCTTGGTCGAACGGTGGCGTCCAAAGACACACACTTTCCACTTACCCTATGGAGAAATGGGTATCACCTTGCAAGATATAGAGGTGATGCTGGGGATTCTGGTGGATGGGTTGCCTATCACTAGGAAGACAAACATGAACTAGAGTTTGCTGTGCTGAGAGTTATTGGGCCATCAACCTCTGCCCTCGATACCGAACTCAAATAGGTCTACCCTTGCTGGGGCGAGGATAAGATACAATTGGCTTGATGCACAGGTGCCACTCCCCCAGCTGCAAACGCCAGTGACGAAGTCGTGCTGCAACATGCTTGCTACCACCTACTTGTACGGATGGGGGCCCTGTTGTTCATGGACAAGTCAACAGATCGTGTCACGACCCAAATCCATAGAACATGAATTTAGATGCATGACTAACTTGCTAATCTTACATAACTCAATAAGTATAATTAATCCAAAATAATTTAAAACTCCAAAGAAACAATGCTCTTATTAAATAACCTCTTACAAAAATCTAAACTCCACAAATTGGAAATAATCTCCAAAAAGCAAGCATGAATTACAAAATAAGGATAACTAAAATTCTATAAGTCTTCAAGGTAATATAGAAATCGCCTACAACTTCCATGCTCTACCTTGCACCTTACAAAGCGATCCGAAAGTCCTATATTCCCAACTATACTTCAATCTGAAAATAGTAATTGATGGGGTGAGCCACACATCCAGTAAGTAATTATACAGAATACACAATGGAATAGAGTCAAGCAAAGCACGAGTATTTTGATTTTTCACAAACTCATTCAATGATATCAAAAATAATTATTCCACAAAACATATAATGAATCATTTAATACATATGTAATCACATCTTAAAATCATTTGACATCACATGCATATAATTGATTAGAGCACAGTGTCACATATACACATCACATATTCTCACATACAATCCTGTGAGCGGATACCAACATCTAACCCCTGCTGATGAAGGATCAACACATATTCTCACATACAATCCTGTGAGCGGATTTACACATATCTGATATATCTGATCAATTCTAAAATCACTTATTTTGAGTCACATATCACAAAAGCAAAATTATACAAAATATAATAATTCACTTGATATTAACAATGATTCCAAATACAGAGGCATATCAAAGATCACAATATCGAATAGAATATAAATCAAAGGATGCTTGACTCTCTTAGGGAATGAATAAGAACTGAAGAGTTTCTATAAACATTTTTACAATTCTTGAGTAAGTTTGAAAACCCAATTTGCTAAAAGAAACGTCTTAAATACCATTTGGAAAATAAGAATATGACTTTGAAATCGCTTAGTTTTAAACAAACTTAAAGGACAAGAATCTTTTTAGAAAACTTACTTTGAAACCCAATTATTTTCTGAAAATAGTTTAGTTTAGAAATCATCTTTTAAATGAAACTTAGACGTTCAAAACTTCATTTAAAATTCAAAGTTTCTATTTAAAACATTATTTAAAAGTCGAAGTTTCTCTTTCAAAGTTGTAAAAATGCTTTTGATAGACTTTAGAAAACATAAGTTTAAAAACATAACTTTTAAAAACCTTTGACATCTAAGAACCTAATGAACAAAATTGTGCATATTATGCATAATTACTTACCTCTCTTGCTAATATTTCTGAACACAGCTGAACACTTTAATCTTCCGTAAGCTCTAAACAAAAGAATACTTTAATCAGTAATCACGGAATCTAATCCTTACAACCCTTTTCTTTCCTACTGTCCTACACAAAATCAGGTATGAATACTACTTTCAGACACAACAAGTGATTCTCGATCGATCCATCAGGTGTCGAGAATCTATCGAGGAGACAGAAGATTTCTCGATCGATCCATCAGGTGTCGAGAAGGTGTCGAGATTGCGATAAGAAAAAGCTTGAGAAGCTCGACAGATGACCAGGTATCGAGGAGGTGTCGAGGAGGTGTCGAGACAGCTTTTAAAGAGAGTTTTTCGAGAAGAGAAAAACACAGACATGAATGCAATCCAACATACACCTCAACCAATGATCCACTCAACATATAAAGCTCTCAAAATCATCTCTCAACAAAAATTTTAAGCACATGGATCCTCAAAAACACACACACACATTAAACAAGTCTAACCAATTTTATTTTTCAAAAACAAGTTAAGACAGTTTAGTGAGCATACATTAGCACATGTAAAACCTTTGTGATGGCCAAATCACATTGTACCTGCACATGTATCAAAAGTAGCAAAGAATATTGCGTGTTGTGTGTGAAAAACTTCGCAAGATTGCATATGTGTATGCATGTTATGACGATCTGAGATATGAGAAAATAACTTTAACTCACACACAATCATAACTGTTTGATGGGGACTATCACCTTAAAGGTACACCCTATAACTCTCACATCTCCTAGAATACACGCTTGCAACCATATTTAAAGCATTTTTAATCTTTTTGCTTTTAATTTTCTTTGCATGTTTTCTTTTTATTTTTAGCATATCATACATGGGCATAAAAAGGAGAAAAGAAATACCCAAGATGTTAAGCATTTGACATCGCACTTTTGCTATGCCGAAGCATACGAATGTCTTTGACACTGCACTTTTGCTATGCCGAAGCATACAGGTGTCATATTATGATTGGCGGGCAACAGTGGTGAGATGGTTATTTATGCCTTTCTCTTAGGATTTCTAGTCCTATCCGTCAAAAAGAGTGATATGAGTGTTAAGTTTTAAGAGATAACCTAATCTTACTCATCACAAACAAGAGCCACAAAGCTCACTTGCTTAGTTGTGCATAGAGATGCTCATCTAAGCTACAAGAGATACAAAGTTTAGAAACTTTGTTTTAATGGCCATCCAAGGTACACAAATACCAAAGTACAAAAAACACACACTGTTTTTGTATTTTTCTGATTTTTCATTTTTTTTTTTTATATTTAAAAACAAAATAAACAAAACTGAAAGTAAACACACAAAACATGTTAAACAAAACAAAGTATAAAACTAGATGCAAATGCATGAGGAAGAAAAACAAGAAAAGGAGATCAATCCATGGAGATGACACCAATGTTTTGACGAAGGAATTCAAAACGTTTACTGTCAAGAGGTTTGGTGAACAAATCAGCATTCTGATCATCAGTGTGGATAAACTCAAGAGTGAGAGTACCATTTTCGACAGGCTCCCTAATGAAGTGATGTCGAATCTCTATGTGTTTGGTTCGAGAATGTTGAACCGGGTTCTTAGAGATATTTATGGCACTAGTATTGTCACAATAAATAGTAAGATGCTCTTGACAAATACCATAATCATGAAGGAGTTTTTGCATCCAGAGGAGTTGGGTGCAGCAGCTACCAGCAGCAATGTATTCAGCTTCCGCAGTGGATAATGAGATGGAGTTCTGCTTTTTGCTCATCCAAGAGACAAGATTGTTACTGAAAGCTCGAAAATGTGTTGAAAAACACAAGAGCTGTTTAGACCCCCCGATTAAAATTACGGCTTGGTTGATTTTACACTAACTTAATACTAAGTGCGGAATAGTGTAAACACAAGCGTATAAGCAAGACAACTACTCTGATCCATATTTAAAGCAACACAGCAGTATAATGGAATATAAAAGAGTAGGGAAGAGAGATGCAAACACAGAAAACACCAAGACGTGTTTTCGAAGAGGAAACCGAAGAACTCGGCGAAAAACCTCTCCGCCGCCCTCCAAGCGGAAATCGATCCACTAGACAATCAGTTGGGATACATGGGTTAGCAAGAGACCCTCCAAGCCTAATCTACCCGATGTACCTAAGCCCTCCAAGCTCTTACTCCAACAAGGCTTCTCGGAACCGTGTCTTGTCTTAGTTCTCCAGATCCCGCAACAAGCTCCATGTTGCATCTGCCATCATCGGCTTCTTCCAATGCTTCCCAGCAATTCCAAAACACTCTCTACACTCTGAATAGGTGTGGGTTGTGTTTGGGTACAAATCTCCTCTCAAGGTATGATAATGGGAGAGGGATGGAGAAGAGGCCACAATGATTTCTCACTAAGGAGGAGTAGCTCTCTCTCAAAAGATGGGTGTGTGTGTTGTAGAAAACCTATCTAGGGTTTTTCTCTCTCTGAATGGCCTCTCCAACATTTGTGGGTAATGAGGGTATATATAGTATGGGTGAAGGGTAAGAAAGTCACTCTTAAAAAACCTCCAGGCAGAATGTTTCGCGACTGTCTCGCGGGAAGGCCTTACCCGCGATACAATCGCGAAAATGACATCCTGGCACGACTCTTCAGCTTCTAGTCATGTGCTTCTCACATGGCTCTTTCGCGGCTTAGCTTCCAGCGACACACCCGCGAGATCCACTGAACTTCAAAAAAGCTTGAGTCTTCACCAACTTGATACTAAACCCAATACAATCAAATCCCACAAAATACAAGGAGATGAAATAAAGTAATTACAACACATTTTGTCATGGAATAAAGTCAATATAAAACATAGTTGTAAATCACAACTTTACAATCTCCCCCTTTGGCTATTCCGTGACAAAACACCCTATAACAGACTCTAGACTTAAACGTGAGTTTGGGAACAGAGGCAAAACTCACTCACACCTAATTCTAGATTCTGATAAGCTCTTGGACATATGAACAAGTAACTCCTGAAACACAACAACACAATAATATCATTGTATGCAGAAAACTTGAAATGCATATGGAGCAAATATAATGTGATCAAGCAAAATGGAATAAAAACAATAGACCAAGGCAAGATCAAACAAGCAATCACTTAAACAAAAGTAATCAATATGCTCATTCACACAAGGAATGAACATCCGGACATGCAAGATGATAAGCTCATTTGAAGAGTATCATTTGCAAGTCCAACACTCAACCAATGCAAAATACTTGAAGAATTTGCATCTAGGAACAATCCTACTAGAGCACAGGAGTGTTCATCACTCAACCAATGCATAGAACGTATATGCATCTAGGAACAATCCTACATGGGCACAAGAGTGATGTAGTGAAGTAAATGTATGACATTAAACTTCAACAGCACACGCATAAAGGCTGTATAAGCAAAGTATTGCAAATACATGGCACAAACCATAAAAGCCTACAAACCACATGCAATGAAACAAACCCTTAAAGCTTACAAAAGCAACATGGGTACATGCATATAAAGTACTTCCCTATCATATCACTCCCCCTATCATGAATCATAGGAGCTGTGATGAACTTGGAACATATATACCTGTAACCTGAAACACTTGCACAAAACACATTAGATCCTTAAGATAAATCAGGTGATAAAAAGACAAGTATAATGTAACAAGTAGAATGCGATCAAGTAAACATGTTGTGAAACATATGAGCAACTTGATCAAACACATGACAGTCATAAGGAAAAGACTACAATGATCATATAGCAAAGCAAATGATCAACCGAACATGCAACCAATGAAGCACAATAGCATAAGGGTAAAAGCATGTCCAACACATAAGCACGATGCAATGAGAGCAATAAAGCACATCAAAGCACCATAAAGTAACGAGAAAACAAGCATAAAGTAAATCAAGGTTTTCTCAAAAATTGTCTTCTCCCCCATATGCATCTCCCCTATGGCTTTCTCCCCCTACGAATGTGCACAAGGTAGAATTTCTCCCCCTAAGAGTGTGCACATGAGTCACATAGAAATGACGAAACACACCGGTATACTCTCCGGAATATTCTCCCCCTTTTTTTCACGAATAGACAAATGAATCAAGAGGAAGGAGGGAAAGAAGAAAATATGAAGATGATGCATGAGGGGTGCAAGATGAATGAGAAAATGAAACTCAAACATTAGACAAAAACATTTTAAAACAATGCTACAAAGCATAAAGAACATGACATGTTAAGGATAATGTAACATGATGTGGACCTAGGCATGACAAAGACACAAGAACATGTTAAATGTGCTAGAAGGTCTAAAAAGACTTAACAAGCATGAGTGAATGCAAAAACATGTCAAGTGTTCAAGTGTGTGCAGCAAAGGTGCAACTAGTGTGCATCTAGTGTGCATGTGAGATGCATGACCAATGCATGAGCAAGGCACTCAAAGGGCAAAGTGTACAAAACACACCACCAATGATCAAAACATGATAAACATGAATAATTATGGTGATCCCCAAAATTTGGTACTCATCGGAATCCAAAACAATGAGAAAATGTCATTTGGACATTTTATCAAACACTTGGAGTGCACACACTACACAAGTATGATAAACAATGCAAGAACATATGAAAAACTTGCCTAAATACATGATATTTTTGCCACAAGGGGCCACCATCTAAAGCAAATTATCATTTAAAAGAAATCCCAATCAAAAAGATTGACAGAAAATAAGTTTTCCAACACCCATTTGAGAAAATCCCAACTATGAACATAAAAACCCCAAAAACGTAATCTAAGGATCAAAATCAATGAAAAGAGTTAAAGATTACCTTAGAGATGTTTATGGAATGTAAAACACTTAAAATTAGTTGGGTTTTGATGTAGAAACATGAAAATAAGTGTTTGGGAGAAGATGGGAGAAGTTTAAAACAAAAGACCCACGAAATGCCCTTTAAAAAGCTGATCTAGAAATTTTCGCGGGAAGCTGACTCGCGAAAGTACTCGCGAAAATTTTTCGCGGGTAAGCCTTACTCGCGAGATACTCGCGAAACAGTCGTGAAACTCTCTGTCCAAAGCTGAAAAAGCTTTAAAATTGGACCATTTAACTCCCAGTTGAGCCTATACATGAAATAGGTCACAAAAACACCCAGAAAACATGTTTTTCACACAAAAACACTTTAAAAACTTTGAAAAACATGGGTGATACAAATCACTTCCAAAAGCAAACAAAAAGAACAAAAATCTTTTTGGTTTGAACCACATATGGTTGAGCACACACACATCACATTTGAACATGTACAAACACACAAATGAAATAGGCATTCATTGAACATTAAACTTGTGTGTTGTGTGTGGGAATCAAGTGTGGAATAGTCCTTAGACTTGAGTGAAGCTTCAATGATCAATTCAATCGAGTCATACACAACTGATACGAAATCAAGTGGACTATCTCCATTATAGAAATGAGTATATATGACCTCCCACACATTGAATACATAACTTCAGAAGCTTTTCATTTGGCTTCTATATAAGGCATAACAATTGGTCCATTTTATTTTGTTTGGACAAAAACATCTCATTTTGAGATTGGTGCTTGAAATTTATGATATTTCAACATTGATGATTAGCCTTTGGCTTTTTGAGCACCATACAAAACACATTAAGAAGAGTCGCTTTCCCTTTTTCCTAGTCGAATACTAGTGTGTGCGACAGGCTTTTGCAGCTCAATATCTCTTTTCATTTGGAGATTTACATTAGGTGAGCTCTTTTTGCAAAAAAACAAAAAAAATAAAGTGAGAAGAGATATAGACACAAGTCTATGCAAGTATCAAGACCAACAAGACTATTGACCAATCATTCATGACAAGCTTGAAGATCTATTTACAACAGTCACACATAGTTTTCAAGATTTCTCCCACAAAGAACTAGGTGCATACAAAACAAGCTAAGCTCGTAAATGCACTACGCCATTGGTACGAAGGTACTAGGCCAAACTCACATGAGATATGTGCTCAAACATATACGATCAAACTTTTTGAATTTTTCACTTTTTATGTGGTTTTGGATTTTTTACTCACACAAAACAAAGACATAAAAGTAAGATCAAAACAAAAGCAATGCATACAAATAAATGCAAAATGCACAAATGCATGAAGATATGACATTCAATGCATGAAGGGTCCTACAAAGATCGAAAGAATTAGATCAAGGACCAAAGGAGCAAAGGCTCAACCATAGGAACCCTTTCTCATCCAAACGGAATGATTGCTTGGAATGAGTGTCTCAAGAGAAGTGAGACGAGGGTTGGAAGAATGAGAACCGGAGATGCACATAGTCAAGGAGTTAAGAGCATTAAACACTTTCTTTAACAACATGCTATTTTCACTCAAATCCGATTTATCATGCAAAGTACAACTTCCAAGAGGCTCAAGTTTCTCTTTTCTTTTAATTCTTTTAAGAGCATGAAACTTAGAGCAATGAGGTCTTAGATGACCAAAGGCACCACAATGGTGACAAACAATGTGTTTAGGTCCATTAGGCTTTTTGGGAATGGATCTAGCAACTTGGGTTTGTTCTTTCTTCAACTTAGAACATTGAGGCCTTATATGACCAATCACACCGCAATGGTGGCAAGTTGGTACAAACTTAGATCCACTCAATTCCCTAGGATTGGACCTAATCAAAGGCTTAGGCTTAAGAGCCTTTCTCTCCACTTTTTGATTTCTTTTATGTGGAGGAATGTACACCGATTTGTCCTTTGAGGAAAAACACACATTAGACACAAAATCGGGTACCACAACATGATTGCAACATACATTTTCATCATTTTTAACAGTAGGTTCGGCAATCAAACACTTGGCATGCATCTTAAGAGATTCATTTTCAGATTTAAGATCATCAACAAGTTTGTTAGACAAAACAAGTTTAGCATCCAAGTCCATATTCAAACACTCAAACTCTTTCAGCTTTTCAAGAGAATTTTTAGCAAGTTTCTTATAATTTTCAACCAATTTGATGGATTCATTGAGCTTAGCAATCAAATCATCATTTTCACAAAATAACTTGCTTAAACTTTTTTGAAACTTCTTAGCATTTTTCTTTAAGAGTTTGGTGCTAGGAATATCAACAACACCCAAGGATTCATGTAACATGGCATCACAATCATGAGGATAAACACTCATAGAGGCATTTTCACAAACACATGGCATGTTACAATCAACAACATCCATACAAGCATGTAAAGCATTATCCATGGCAAAACACACAAGGGGTCAAGGATCACACTTAGGTAATGAAACCAAAACAAGTGTACCCGCTCTGATACTAATTGAAAGCTCGAAAATGTGTTGAAAAACACAAGAGCTGTTTAGACCCCCCGATTAAAATTACGACTTGGTTGATTTTACACTAACTTAATACTAAGTGCGGAATAGTGTAAACACAAGCGTATAAGCAAGACAACTACTCTAATCCATATTTAAAGCAACACAACAGTATAATGGAATATAAAAGAGTAGGGAAGAGAGATGCAAACACAGAAAACACCAAGACGTGTTTTCGAAAAGGAAACCGAAGAACTCGGCGAAAAACCTCTCCGCCGCCCTCCAAGCGGAAATCGATCCACTAGACAATTAGTTGGGATACATGAGTTAGCAAGAGACCCTCCAAGCCTAATCTACCCGATGTAACTAAGCCCTCCAAGCTCCTACTCCAACAAGGCTTCTCGGAACCGTGTCTTGTCTTAGTTCTCCAGATCCCGCAACAAGCTCCATGTTGCATCTGCCATCATCGGCTTCTTCCAATGCTTCCCATCAACTTCAAAACACTCTCTACACTCTGAATAGGTGTGGGTTGTGTTTGGGTACAAATCTCCTCTCAAGGTATGATAATGGGAGAGGGATGAAGAAGAGGCCACAATGATTTCTCACTAAGGAGGAGTAGCTCTCTCTCAAAAGATGGGTGTGTGTGTTGTAGAAAACCTATCTAGGGTTTTTCTCTCTCTGAATGGCCTCTCCAACATTTGTGGGTAATGAGGGTATATATAGTATGGGTGAAGGGTAAGAAAGTCACTCTTAAAAAACCTCCAGGCAGAATGTTTCGCGACTGTCTCGCGGGAAGGCCTTACCCGCGATACAATCGCGAAAATGACATCCTGGCATGACTCTTCAGCTTCCAGTCATGTGCTTCTCACATGGCTCTTTCGCGGCTTAGCTTCCAGCGACACACCCGCGAGATCCACTGAACTTCAATAAAGCTTGAGTCTTCACCAACTTGATACTAAACCCAATACAATTAAATCCCACAAAATACAAGGAGATGAAATAAAGTAATTACAACACATTTTGTCATGGAATAAAGCCAATATAAAACATAGTTGTAAATCACAACTTTACAGTTACCCACATAAAAACAACCCCCCGAGGTACTCTTTCTGTCATCAGCATTACCAGCCCAAACAACATCAGAGTACCCAGCTAAGACACCATTAGTGTCCTTGCTATACCACACACCGAATTCAGTAGTGGTTTTGACATACTTAATAATTCTTTTTAAAGCAGTCATGTGGGATTCCTTGGGATTAGCCTGATATCTAGCATACACTCCAACATTGTAACTAATGTCAGGTCTACTAGCAGTAAGGTAAAGAAGACTACCTATCATGCTTCTATAAAGAGAGGGGTCAACACTCTTTCCTAACAAGTCTACAGTAAGTTTAACATTTGGGCTCATAGGGGTTCTAACAGAACTAGCAGATTCCAAACCAAACTTTTTCACAAGATTCTTAGCATATTTAGATTGAGAAAGGAATATACCTGAATCTTGTTGGCGAATCTGTAATCCTAGGAAGTGAGTCAGCTCTCCAATCATGCTCATCTCGAACTCGGCTTGCATGAGTTTTGAGAAGCCATGAGCAAGTTCATCCTTAGTCGACCCAAAGATGATATCATCAACATAGACCTGAGAAACTATCAACTCACCATCTTCCTTTTTGATGAAAAGAGTTTGATCAGCCTTTCCTCTTGTGAACCCATGTGACACCAGATATTGTGTGAGTCTATCATACCAGGCTCTAGGAGCTTGCTTCAACCCATAAAATGCCTTTTTAAGATAAAGCACATGATCCGAGAAGTGTGGATCAATGAATCCTTTTGGTTGAGCCACATAGACATCCTCTTTGAGTAACCCATTCAAGAAGGCAGTCTTTACATCCATCTGATAGAGTTTGAAATTCAGCTGACATGCTAGGGCAAGCAGAATTCTGATTGACTCCATTCGGGCAACTGGGGCAAATGTTTCATCATAGTCTACTCCTTCCATTTGCGAGTGTCCTTGAGCCACAAGTCGAGCCTTGTTGCGAATCACATTGCCTTCTTCATCAGTCTTATTGCGGAATATCCACTTTGTACCGATGATGTGCTCACCTTCTGGTCTAGGTACTAGAGTCCAAACATCATTCCTCTGAAACTGAAGTAGTTCATCATGCATTGCTTCAACCCAACTTTCATCTTGTAGTGCTTCCTCAACTTTCTTGGGTTCAACCTGTGACAAATAACACGAATAAGACACAAAGTTAGCAACACATTTATCGACTGTACGTTTCCTTAATGTGAGTTCATTCATGTTTCCCACAATAACTCTAGGAGGATGATTTAATTTGATTCTAGAGGAGGGTCCCTTTTCTTCATGAGACTCAGAATCTGGTGATGTAGGAGCATCTGCAGAGTCTTTCACAATACTAGGAGTACTTGGGGACACAGGTTCTGGATCAGCAATATCTTGAACTTCCCTAGGCTCAGGAGGAAGAATTTCTTTAGAGAGTTCCTCAATGCCTTTCTCAGAACTAGAATCTGAAGACTCATCAATAACCACATTTACTGTTTCCATTACCTTCAGAGTTCTCTTGTTGTATACCCGATAAGCTTTGCTTGTGGACGAGTATCCCAGAAATATGCCTTCATCGCTTCGAGAGTCAAACTTTCCCACATTCTCTCTATCCTTGAGGATGAAGCAAGTGCTTCCAAATATCCTGAATTACTTCACATTTGGCTTTCTTCCTTTCCATAACTAATAGGGAGTCTTTTTGGTACCGGGTCTGAAGTACACCCTATTAACCGTATGACAGGCAGTGTTTACGGCTTCTCCCCATAAGTTTCGAGCCACATCTTTGTTATGCAACATGGCTCTGGCCATCTCTTGAATAACCCTATTCTTTCTTTCTACCACACCATTCTGCTGAGGCGTGATTGGAGCAAAGAACTTTTAAGATATGCCTGATCTTATACAGAAAGACTCCATGTATGAGTTCTCGAATTCTTTACCATGGTCACTTTGAATTCAATCAATCTTTAAGCTCTTTTCATTCTGCAATCTTGTGCACAAAGCCTCAATGTGCTCAGGAGCATCAGACTTGGATCGGAGTAAGACGACCCAAGTGTATCTAGTGAAGTCGTCTACCACAACCATGATGTATCTTTTACAACCAAGAGACTCGGTTCTGGTTGGACCCATAAGATCTAAATGCAAAAGCTCCAATGGTCTGGAGGTAGCTGAAGTCTGAGTGCCCGGATGCTTAGCTTTTGTCTGTTTCCCAAGTTGACACGGTCCACACACCACATTGCTCATTCTGCTAAGCTTTGGTATCCCCAAGACAGATTCATGCTTAGATACAATGGATAGATGCTTGTAACTAGCATGTCCCATTCGTTGATGCCATAGATCTTCATTAGGCAAACGAATGCTATTGCACACTATATCGGCATCAGGAACTAATCCATAGCAGTTGTCCAGAGTGCGAACCCCACTAATGAGCTTCTTTCTAGACTCATTCATGACAAGACACTTTCCCTTTGAGAATAGCACCATGAAGTCTTGATCACATATCTGACTTATGCTCAACAGATTCACCCTTAGACTTTCTACATAAAGAACATTTGCAATGTCTGGCAGTCCTGGTAGAGATATGATTCCTTTCCCTTTAATTTGTGACTTGCTTCCATCACCAAAAGTCACATTACCACCCTTTTTAGGCTCAAAGATCTTGAAGAGAGATCGGTCTCCAGTCATGTGTCTTGAGCAACCACTGTCAAGATACCATAGACATGTATCCATTACTTTGAAAGCAGACTTCATCATGAAACACACTTCATGCTTGGATGACAAATCAGAGGGAATGGTTCTTTCACTCAACTGCCTTTGATGAGCTAAGCCTTTAACTTTTATTCTTCTCAGACGAACTCCTTTGCACATTTTTATTCTGAGACAGTCTAGTTTCTTCTTAGCCAAACTGAGATCCTTTCCAATAGTCATTATAAAGGAATTCAAATAACTTTTAGACTTGTGTTTTCTGAGACACTCAAACAAATAGTGATTAGAAAAACAAGATGTATTTGAAAACGAGGATCTTTTCAAGCCAGTTATAGCCATGACAACAGGGGTCAATGGATCAACACAGCAAAGATTAAACCTAATCAGAGTGTGCCCGCTCTGATACCACTTGATAGGTCACAATCTGAATGACCCCTTGTGATTAACCCTAATTAATTAATTAGTCAAAGTTGTTAATTAATCAATCAATCATGCAATTGCGTGGAAGCACAAACAAATCACCAAAAACTAAATATGCAGCGGAAATTAAATAACACGGTGATTTGTTTACGAATGGGGAAAATCCTAATGGCAAAAACCCCACCGGGTGATTTTCAGGTCACCACTCCTGAAACTCCACTATTATCAAATCAAGCGGTTACAAGTAAAGGAATCCCAAGTACCTTACCAACCTACAGTTGAACCCTTACCCCAATACCCAATTGGACTTGATCTGTAGCGACAGTTCCCACCTTTGATGCACGGCTCCCAAGTACGTGACTAACCAATACGCGGATCCCAATACGCGACTTCAGAACACCAACTAAGAAAGAGAGGTTGGCTGCAAAGTTCTTCAGTTCATCCTATACGATGAAGATTAGGAAGATGCTTGGTTACAAAACCCTTTGGTGCAAATACACAGCAACTTCTTCAGAGAAGATGAACTAGGTTAAGAACTTTGTCTTTTGATCACAATTTGCTTGAACAGAGATTGCTCAATGCTTTTGCAACTTGTGTACCACTTGACGGCTCTTAAAACAATCCTTTTATATGTTTAGGGTTAGAAGAAAAGAAGGCCCAAAATCATATGTACGGATCCCAAGAAAATTAGATTGGAAAATTTGAAATATTAAATCTCGACAGATAGCAGGTGTCGAGGTAGCTATCGAGCAGGTGTCGAGCTTTAATGAATTTGCACTTCCGCTTGCTTTTTCTTGGACAGACTTGATGACTTCAACACTTAACCTTGAAACCTTGTTTCTTGAAGTATTAAAAACACCTAGAACTACCCAATTACAAGTAGAGTGCGTTTTGTCAAAGGATTAGCCAATTAACATAAATAAGTGACATATGTTCTTAACAAGTGAAAACACATATGTCCTAACAAGTCTGTTCAAGCAAATTGTGATTGGAGACAAAGTATTGCCCTAGTTCATCATTCTTGAAGAAGTTGCTGTGTATGTGCACCATAGGGTTTTGTAACCAAGCATCTTCTTGATCTTCATCGTGTGGATGAACTAAAGAACTTTACAGCCAACAACTTTCTCTAGTTGATGATTGACGTTGCGTACTAGGATCCGCGTAATTGGTTAGTCACGTACTTGGGAGCCGTGCATCAAAAGGAGAAATTGTCACTACAGAACAAGTTCAATTGGGTATTGGGATAAGGGTTCAACTGTAGGTTGGTACAAGGTACCGGGATTCTTTTACTTGTAACCACTTGTTATGATAATAGTGGAATTTCGGGAGTGGTGACCTGAAAATCACCCAATGGGGTTTTTGCCGTGTAGGTTTTTCCCATTTGTAAACAAATCACCGTGTCAAATTTATTTTCCGCTGCACTTAGTTTAATTGGTGATTTGTTTGTGCTACCACGCACTTTGTATGTTAATTTGATTAATTAATAACTTGGCTAATTAATCAAATAATCTAAATCACAAGAGGTTAATACGTTTTTGGCCTATCAAGTGGTATCAGAGTATGCACACTCTGATTAGGGTTAATCTTTGCTGTGTTTGATCCATTGATCCCTGTTGTCATGGATAGAGGACAGTCATTAATTATACCTCCTTTATTTGATGGCACTAACTATGCATACTGGAAAGTACGCATGAGAGCTTTCTTGCAGTCTTTAGATGAGAAAGTGTGGCAAGCTATAGAGATTGGCTGGACTAAGCCAAAGGAAGCGCCGGTCGATTGGGATGAAGCAAAGATCAAGGCAACAAACTTCAATAGCAGGGCATTGAATGCTCTAGGCGTTCAAGAAGATATCCTCTACTGAAACAGCTAAGGAAGCATGGACCATCTTCCAGACAACTTATGAGGGTACAAAGGCTATCAAGGATTCAAAGCTTCAAAGGCTCACTACAAGCTTTAAAGAGATAAAGATGGAAGAGAATGAGTCGTTCGATGAGTTCTATGCCAAGCTAAAGGACATAGTGAACTCAGCCTTCAATCTTGTGGAAACCATTCCTAAACCCAAGATTGTGAGGAAAGTGCTCAGATCTCTACCCGAGAGATTCCATGCCAAGATCACAGCAATAGAGGAATCAAAGGATATTGACAAGATTCCTTTGACAGAGCTGGTCGGTAATCTGCAGACCTACGAGCTAGGGTTATCAAGGATTGGCAAGTCGGGTAAGGGCAAGAGTATGGCATTGAAGACCAAGAGTAGTGACACGGATGAGTCTTCCGACGATGAAGATTCCAAGATGAAGTCATACATCACTAGGCAGTTCAAGAAATTTATGAAGAATGCCAATGGAAAGGGCTTCGACAAGGATCGTAGGTAATCTAGTTCTTCTTAGTTCATGAGCCAAGACAAAGGGAAGAATGATGCAAGGGATGGTGGTCAGTACACTGTTCCCGCAGGACCTAAGTGCTTTGGGTGTCATGGCTTTGGTCATATGAAACAGAAGTGTCCTACATATCTCAAGAGCATTGGGAAGAGCAAGGCACTTGCTACTACGTTGAGTGATACTGAGCATGAGGATGATTTCAACAATGAGGATGACGGAATCTTAAATGCCTTCACTGCCACAGTCAATCCTACTGAGGGGATTGTTAAAGAAGTGGACGAAGAAGAAGAATTGATGGAGTCCAAGTTTGAGAAGATGGATGATCAAGATGGTATCCATACAGCCTATGAGAAACTGTACAAGCTTTCTAAGAAGCATGAGAAACTGTATAGACTGGCCACCAGAAACTCAGTGATGTGGAACTTGATCGTGAAAAGTTGTCCACAAAGTTTAATGAGGCTAGTCAGACTATTGGAGCACTGAGGTTTGAGAACAATTTCTTGGCTGAGAAGACCAAGTAGCTTGAAGCAGAGCTATTTCAAGTTAGAGCTCAATTGGAGAGGACTTCAAGTGCAAAGCTTGATGAGATGCTCAGCATTCAGAAATCTGCTTCGGATCGAATGGGTTTAGGGTATGGTCTTTCTTCCTCTAATATTGCTTCTACTAGTGCTACTGGTTTTGTTTCTCCTGCTAATAATGTTGAAATTGAGAACAATGATGTTAAAACTGAATTAGCTAGTGAGAACTTAGACAATGGGTAAATCTATCTTAGGAGCACCCCTTAAGCAAGATAAGAAATATGTTAAAAGCCCTAAGGCTAAGAAGGCTAACTCTCAAAAGCCTAAACAGAAGAAGCAGCATCTCTGTCATTATTGTGGAGCTACTGGTCATACTCGACTAAATTGTTATAAGTGGTTAGCCACTCAACAAAGCAACGGCATGATAGCATCTGGAAGCCAGAATCAGTTTCAATCCTCTCTTGCTCCTCTTGGAGATCTTCTCAAAGCCCTCATGTTCCTTTCGAACTTGAATGGTTTCAATTCTTCTCCCTCACCGTCGGTTCAAAGGTTTAATCAACGGAAAGGTTCTTCCAAGGTGTGGAAGGAAAAGGGCTCCAAGTGATTCTATCACTTTCTTCTATCTTCCTGTTTTTTGTTTGTTGCATTACTTGTGTGTTTTGCTTTACTGTTTTGAGTCAGTCTAGTTTTATGCTTTGCTTTGCTTAACATGTTTTTGTTTGTTTATTTTCAGTGTTGCTTATTTTTGTTTTTCATATAAAAATAATTAAAAAATTGAAAAATTAGAAAATATAAAAACAGTGTGTGTTTTGTGTACATTGGTACTTGTGTACCTTGGAGGCTCTGTGTTGCTGTATGAACATTGTCTTGACTTGCTTCTTGTCAGCTATTGTGCAACCTTGGAGGCATGATAGACTTTCACCTATTGATTGGCTCCCCAGTGGAGTCGCCAAAATGTCGAGGGGAAATTGATGCCTCTATCTAAGATATTGGGAAGCCAAGTCGAAACTCGACTATGGGCCCTTGAGATGGTATCCAAAGGCTTTCGGTGTGATGACAAGGCCTATCCAAGCAAGAAACAAAGGCTGCACTTGACAAAACAGCAACAAAAGCCCAATGAAAAACACGTTAAAATACTTAATTAGTTTGTTAGTGGTCCTGGTCTGATAGTTCAAGTGAAATAAAATATCCAGCAGTAAGGGTAAAATTACACTTAGTCCAAAAAAAAACAGATTTCCCAACGGGAAGGTTGAAATTACACATTCCAATGGTCAATGATTAAATAAGTTTAGGAATGTGTTAACTCCTGGGGGTCCTTGCATGTCCTGGTCAGGGGAGTTCATTGTACTTTCAGCCATCATTACATCAATGTGAGGGAAGAGTTCAATTGTTACAAACACATTATATCCTTCAACCATAAAATAAAAAGTAAAAATTAAAGATTCCATAGGAAGAGGGAAAGGATTAATTGGCATGGTGTGAAGGTAGAGAGGGATCCCAACTCAGTGCAGCAAGTATTAAACTAGGATTTTGGTGAGTGTGTGTTCATAAGGCATGAATGAGATAATGTAGGCTGTTTTGAGTGAGTGGGATGGGGTTAACTCTGAGGTTAAGGCTTTTTATGAGTAGTGGGCTGTTGTGACTAGTTGGGAGACATTTGTGAGCTATGATTGTGTAAAGGAGAGAAAATAATATTTGAGGTTAGATGAGTGTGGACTGAAAGGAATGAGTAGTGAGCTTAAAGGGAGCTAAACCACTAGTAAAATGGCAAATAGATCAGGAGTTTTAGAGGAAGTAGCTGTCTGTTTGTGGGCTGAGGTGCTTATGCTTTTATAATGGAGTTTTAGAGGAGCATTAATTGACAAGAATCCAAAAAACGTAGGGCTAATCAGAGGTAGGAAACCAAGGTTAATCTTCCTGGGATTTTTGGTCAGAAGTAGAAGGTTTACTTTATGGGTTGCTTTGCTTCTTTGGGTAATGATGGGATTTTAGAGTGCTTTGCATTAAATGCCATGATTTCTAGGGCTAAGCTTAATCAATGTGATTGAGGCGTGTATCAAAAGCGAATCCTAAAGCTGTGACTGAGATTTAGACCCCCAAGAAGTAAGATTCAACACCCCAAGCCAGGTGTCAAGCTCTAAGTCCACTTCAGGGGGTTCTACTGGTAGTCCCTTTATGCCCTCCAAACCACATGTTCCCAATATTTCCCCTTTAGGATTCATGGGCTTGGTACATGAATCACGTCTTCAACGTTTTTAACATTTATAGCATCAATTTGCTAGAGTTTGGATAATTTGGTTTTAGCTCCCCTTCCACTGGAGGTGCATTCTTGAGGAAGGTGATGGAGTTCCATCATCCTTTAGATTTCAGCAGACATGATAGCCCTTGGGCACTGTTCACGTTAGGTAGAGGGTGGCAGAAAATTGATGGGACAACCCCTAGTTCATCCTTAAAGGCTTGGTTCTCTTGTAGGGGTCTCTAGTTGTTTTTTTGGTTAGGGATGAATAAGGGTTGGTTGTCCACTCTCAATCCTTTGCCACTTGTTGGTGCCTTTTAGATTGGGCTTGCTTACCTGGGCTGGTTCCTTTGGGCCAGGTTGTGTGCATCGTATAAAATGGACATTAACAACACATGTTTGTCACAGGCTTTCATTCCTCATGGACTTTCGTTAGTGAACACTTTGGGTTTTTCATAGATACTTGCAATGGGCCTTTGGGCAATTAGTTGTAATATTTGAAACAATAGGACAACCTTCAATATGCTCTTGTAAATTCCATATTGTAAATAACGCTCTTGGTTTCTAATAACCACATCATAATATAAATGTTGAGCTTGTGGGTTTGAATACTTACCATGAGTGTTGATGTCGTGACACAAATGGTGATCATGTACTTCACGAGTTTATAACATCATCTTTAAGATATCCCCCCAATGAGTTTTTTTATAAGACGATCGTCATAGCAATATTTAAGCAACGATTATACCACAATACATTTTTTTCCTTGCCAAGCGTCAATAATCTTGGGCTCTTTTGATAAAATAGTGCCAATGAAAAAATGGGCTTTGGATATCGTCAATGGGAACTTGGGCTTTTGATGTTGCCAATGAAAATTGGGCTTTTGATATTGCCAGTGGGAATTGGGCTTTTGATATTGCCAATGAGAATTGGGTTTTAACGTTGCCAATGAAATTGAGCTTTAAATATTGCCAATGAGAATTGAGCTTTTGGATAAATAAGTTACCATGGGTTTAAACCATGGGCTTTGATTATGGACTTGAATTCTATTAATAAAGTCGTTTTGTCATGGATTTGAATCGTGGGCTTTTCAAATATTACCTAGCATAAGTATTCTTGGTCTTTAGAAAGATTAGATTTTTCTCGCTTACTAAATAATTCGGGCTTTTACAAGAAAGTATTGGGTCCTATAGCGTAGCCCAATTTTGTGATAGAAAGGAGAAAGGTTGTGGGCTAGCATAGTGATAGTTGAAAACAAAATATTTAAGCATGTCCAACAATACATTTGAAAGGAAAATAAATAGGTGTTATTTAAATAACATTAAGTGTAAAGAAAAGTACCCCTACAGTAACAATAAGTGTTTTAATGAACTTCTTCTTCTTTTTTTCTTTTTTTTTCTTTTTTCTTTTAAATTTTATAAAGTAACAATTTTACTAGCTTACGTTAGTATTTTTTTTTTTTTTTTTTTTTTGGGGATAAACATTTATCCTACATCATCTATTTCCTAATAATAAAGTAACAAATTTAAAAGTATTATTTTTTCTTCTCAAATTTTTTTCCTTTTGGAATAAATAACAAAAAAATAGCTAATATGTATTAAGTTTAACGTAAACTAAAAAAAAAAAAAATCTAATAACAATCTAATAATATTAACTATTTTTTTGGGATAAAGTAAAAATAATAATAATAATAATAATAATATGTAATTAACATAAACTTCTTAATTACGTAAACTCCTTTTTCTTTTTGTTCATATCAAGTTATCAACTTCTTCATAACTTAAAAATATACGGTTTGGTATATTTTTTCTTTTTCCAATTGTACGGTTTCTTGATGTATTCTTTCATTCTCATACTTACCTAAACTATGAAACTTGCATGTATATATTTGCCTTCTTCTTCTTGTTTTTTCATAAAATTCCCCCTTTTTTTTCATCAAATTGAATATGTTTTGTGTGCGGGTTGCCTTTTGTTTAAGTTATTTTTGTTAACTTTGATCTAATTTATATGCTTATTATGGTCTTTAGAATCAATTGTATATCTTCCAAGAAAACTAACAGATTAATTTTAACAAAAATCTTATTCACTTTTTGAAAGATCTGTTTTCCAATATGTGTAGATCCCACATGTAGCCATGAGACCAAGATTTGAGCATCCAAAACCATGATAATGAACATCACTCCACAAAGAATGGAGACAAAAAATTAATTATATATAAAAAGGGTGATGTAAAAACAATGGATATTTAAGATGATGTGAAATCTCCATGACTTCGCTGCCTCCCCCTTGCTGTCAAAGTTAATTCAATTTTCATGTGAGTATCTTTACTTTAACTCTAATTCCAAATTTTTTGTTTAGAAATTAATATTGTTTATAATTATCAAATTCAGAGTTTCTTTGTGTCTATATATTTATGTGTGTGTTATTG
Source organism: Quercus aquifolioides (assembly GCA_019022515.1). Taxonomy (NCBI): domain Eukaryota; kingdom Viridiplantae; phylum Streptophyta; class Magnoliopsida; order Fagales; family Fagaceae; genus Quercus; species Quercus aquifolioides. The sequence continues at coordinate 20,684 of JAFHAW010000233.1, read as the reverse complement.
TGAATTTTGCTTTCAATTTTTTTTTTTTTTTAATTTTATAAATTTGTGTAGTTTTAATTTGTAAATTCGAGATGATTGCTTGAGGTTAAAGTAAAATATTAGGTCAATTTTAATCATAATTCATGCAATAGTAGGGTGTTAGATATTGATATTAATTTTATGCTTATTTACGTTAATTAACATAAACATCTTAGCATGTTTAGTGTTGATATTAATTTGACACTTTGAGATGCAAGCGCTTCATTATAATTAAATATAAATGTTATTATGCCAGTATGTTATAATTATTATTTGTTGTTCCCCACCTTACTTCACCTTAATTGTTATTAGAATAAGTAAAAGTTATGTCTTAGTCCAACCGGGTATAGCATTTCTCTTCAATCATTAATTAGTGTTTCTCAATAAATTATTCATGTTATAAGTTTCTGACCAAAATTGTGCAAGGCCCGGCCCGTTTACTACTAAAAGCATTTAGAAATTTAAAACTTGTTGTAATCTTTAAAATATTTTTACTATTTTATTTGTTATTAATTTTAATTATATTATCAAAAAATATATATATTTTAAAATCTATATATAATTCTTTTATTAAACCATGTATCACACGAGCATAATACTAGTATATATAAAACCGAAGTTTCTAAATCTCTCACAATTTTCTACATCAGCACAATATTTAAATAAAATTATCATTTTATTTAATAAAATTATTTTTGTTTAGTCCAAACTTAACAAGGAGTGAAACTCTATCTCTCTAACAAGTCTAACTTAAACTCAAACTCATCATTATCATTTATTTTAAAAAAATTATTTTTGTTTAATCCAAAAGTAACAAGGAGTGAAACTCTATCTCTCTAACAAGTCCAACTTAAACTTAAACTTAAACATTGATAATTTATTTCCAAATTTGTGAGGTTAATCATGAACACTATAAAAGCAAAGCAAACCCCAATATTTTTTTTTTAAAGCCGAGTAGAGGTATGAGCTCTTCTTATATTATCTTCTTCTCCTCTACTTTGTTATAAATAAATAAATAAATAAAATTATGGTTTTTCATGTATTTTTTTAAAAGTAATTTTCGTACATGAACCACCAAACTCTCTTTAGTCGTTTTATACAAGATAAAAAAGCTTGTAATAATTGAAATTATTCTTTTGAATGTAACCCATCTTTCTCTTATATTTTTCTATTGTTTAGTCATATATATTTTGTTTTGTAACCCATATTTCTCTTATACAAGATATATGTTTTGTTTAGTCATCTATTTATGGGTTCCACTGTACTATTTCAACTAACTTTTACCTTTATCTACAGTACTTTCAGCAATAATTTTTCAGTTTCATGCAACTAATGAACAAATATTGTGGTTTCAAATACTTTTGAAGGGGTATATCCAAAAGTTCTATTAGAAGGCTATCTTTTCTGAGAGGGGTTCAAATATTTCTGAGAAGGACATTATTGAATTGAGTAAAATCTTAACATAAAATCTTTCTGAAAGCAAACTTTAAATAAACTTTATGAAAATAAACTATAAAACAAACTTTAAATAGACTTTTATATATATACGTTACCATAGACTATAATATATATGTGCTCTACCAACGAATTCCTGTTGACAACAAGACTCGAACCTAAATGTTAGACGAAGTATCCAAACCTTACCAATTGGAGAAACTTCTGTATGTTTCCGTTGCATGCTTCTTCACCCTCATGTGAGGGTGAAGAAGCATACAACAGAAACACACAATACCATCTCCTCTTACAGAGTCACATGGCCTTCATTTATTTTTTTTCAAATGGGTCGTCTGCATCTTTTAATTATTATGGTCCCATGGTTTGGTTTCATTTGAAATATTGTTTCACATTTAAGTTAACAATTGTGGCTGTGTGAGTGTTGTGTTCCGTACATGGTACTCGAGTGTACCAAACTCAAGTAACACATTGCAATACACCCAGATGATGTTTGGTAGAGGAGTTTGAGTAATGTTGTTTGGGTATTTTTGATATGTGTGGTGAAAAAGTGTGTGGAAATGTGTGTAAGTGTGTTTAAAATGCTTAAAAATGTGTTTGAACTTACCTACCAAACACCCAAGTTCCACACAATCGAGTTTCACACAATCGAGTTTCGTGTGGCATTTTTTATGGAACTCGATTTTCTTAAACTTGAGTTCCACGTCAAACTCGAGTTTTTAAAACTCAAGTTTTAAAAAATTGCAAGATATTCCTTAAACAGTGGTAAAACACTAATAATTTTGAAAAATAATGATAAAGGTAAAACACTAATAATTTCTGAATGTTCAAATAGCGTTGAAAACACTATGAACATTTAGACCCCCAAATACAAATTACCAATTCAAGCTTATAATCAAACAATAAATGTGCGGAATATGAACATAAGCTAAATACAGAATTGATAAACAATCTAAACCAAATAAAATCATATCCACAGCAGAAATTAAATGGCAAAGATTAAGGGAAGAGAGATGCAAACATAATGACAATACAACAATGTGTTATCGAAGAGGAAATCGAAGCCCTTAGCGTAAAACCTCTCCGCCGCCATCCAAGCAGTAAATAATCCACTAAAGAATGTAGTTGGGATACATGAACAGCAGAAGACCCTCCAAGCCTAATCTACCCAATGTACCTAATCCCTCCAAGTTTCTTGCTCCAACGAGATTACGCCGAACCTATTTCTTTTTTAGCTTACCGGATTCCGCTATAGCCCATAGCATCAACCAATAGTCATTGGTACCTTCCTAACTGCTTCCCAAAGCACCAAAAAGCCTTCTCACAGATATGGGTATGGTGAGAAAAGGATTTGGGTAAGAACCTCTCAAGGATGTAACAATGGAGAGAATGAGAGTAGAGGAATTTGAAGAGTCTCTATATGAAGATTATGGATAAATCAATCTTGTTTTCCTCTAGGGTTTCTCTCTCAAAATTCTCTCTGGAAGCTCTTTACATTTCGTGGGTATAAGGGGTATTTATACTAGGGTAAGAAGGGAATGCGAAGAGTCAAGTTTTTCAAAACAAAGCTAGTTGGCGGCTTGGTCTTGCAACTTGATTGAGTCGCGAGTTCAAGCCGCGAGGTAACAGAACGGCCAAACTGGGCTTTTTGTCCTGTAGTGCTCCAGCTGGCGTGACTGTTCATCTTCTTGCACGCTTCACTCGTGTGCTGCAGTTGGCAGCTTGCCAGTCGCGAGTCCCAGCTGCAAATCTCTGCATCCTTGCACAATTTTGAGCATTTCTTCACACTTTCTCACTCACTACCCTTACATGATTCCCACCTAAATACAGGGTTACTAATTGCTAAATTACAAGCAAATTTGGCACGGAATAAAACCAACAAGATGGTTGATTAAATTCAACCTTACAGTCTCCCCCTTTGGCTATTCCGTGACAAAACCCTACAACAAACTCTAGACTTAACGCGTGAGTTGGGAACAATTGATCAAAACTCATTCACACCTAACTCTAGAATCTGTGAAGCTCTTGAACCATAAGAACAAGTATCTCCTAAAACACAACAACACAGTATGATCATTGTATGCAGAAAACTTGTAATACAAATGGAGCAAGCACAATGCGATCAAGCAAAATGGAAATAAGTAATGAACCATGGCTTGACCAAAAACGAACAATCACTATAAATAGTGATCACAATGCTCATTCACAAAAGGAATGAACATCCGGCCATGCAAGCTAATAAGCTCAACTGCAGAGTATCATTTGCATGTCCAACATTCAACCAATGCAACAACTCAAGATAGTTGCATTAAGGATAAAAATTCAACAAATGGCACAGTGAGTGATGTACTTAAAGAAAAAAAATGACATTTAACATCGAGTACTAAAGCTACAAAGCATGGGTACATAAACCTTAAAAGCTTACAAAAGCAATAGGTACAAACACTTAACACATACAAAATAAAATATAAAGACTGAAATATGCTAATATGAAACAAAAACAATTAAACATAGGCTTGCTTGCAGAAATCTCCCCCTTTGATTTAGCTATTTCTTCCCCTATCAACATCATCTCCCTTTTTTTGTCATGGAATAGCTAGTCCTCATCTTCTTCTAACTTTCTTTGAATTTGATCCAATTGAGTTTGGATAGAAGTGAACTTCATGTCCCATCGAATGTTGAGATGGTGCAAGATAGATGTAAATCCGGATATTTTGGTGCTCAACTCGTGGACAGATGCCACAATGTTGTCTAGTTTCTCATCAAATGACGATGAATTGGAGCGCGAACCACTGTGAGATGCGGAAGTTTCTGATTTGATTCCCTTCCGACTATGACCAATGCTAGCTTTGAACGTACACATGTTGATTGGAGCCAGTTTTGTGCACATAGTGTAATACCCCACATATTTTTATTTGAGGTTATTATTAGGTTTTTCTTTTAAATATAATTGTTGGGCCATCGGTATTATTTTATTAATAACTGCAGCCCACTACCCCACTAAGCCCACATCTCTAATACAAACTACAGGGTAGAGGAAGAGATAGTCAGGGTTTTCATAAAAATGATTTTATCAAAGAGGCTAAGAGGAGTTTAGAGCACAAACAGTTGAAGGAGCAATCAAATTGATCAAAGTATGATTTCTCATCGTTAGAAACAAGAATTAAGGAGTTAGAATTTTTATCATGGAAAACTTTAGTGATGTGTAGGTTGTGAGATTGGTAATTTCTTAGATTACGATTTACACTGTTTTAATAATTCTGCAGTCTTAGGTTGCCACTGTTCGGAGTCTAGAGCAAGAGCCGAAATTGTTGAACCCATGAATAAGGCTGGCATCATTTTCGTAGGGCTATACTTTTGCCAACGTAATAGCTTTCATTTTCGTAGGGCTGATCCATACTTTAATAGCTTTCATTTTTGGTCAACGTCCTATTCTTCTTATTGTAGCTGTGATGGTCTATTGCCTAGGTATTGACTAATTCCAAATAGAATGATTCCTTAAGGTCCAACACGTCTACTATTCTTTAAAGGATAATGCAGACTTGTTTCTTCTACCAAATTCTAATTTATCTCAAAATAATGCTTAGATATTTTATACATTAGGGTCATTGAATTAAGCCCATGAACAGGTCATATTAGTTTTGCCCCACGGTTTTCATTGGGATATATATATTAAATCCTAGAATATGGGTGGCTGGGTCTGAGTTTTGATAAATTCAAGGGAGCATATTCTTGGGTAGAGATGCTTTGTATTAGTGTTATCATTTAGTTCAGCAAGTATAATTTTAGTGAGTCATTTGTATAAGTCAATAAGATTTATATTTTGTGGAGGATATTAAGTAATTTTCATGATTGATTATAAGTTCTATTTAAGAGTATTTTGAGACTATTTGGAGGGTGTTTTAGCTGGACTTTCAGAGTGATTCAAGTGCTGTTAGTAATTATGTATAATATGCACAAATTTTGTCATTTAGGTTCTTAGATGTCAAAGGTTTTCAAAAGTCATATTTTTAAGCTTACGTTTTCTAAAGTTTATTGAAAGCATTTTTATATCATTGAAAGAGAAACTTTGATTTCTTTTTAAATAATGTTTTAAAGAGAAATTTTGAATTTTAAACTACATTTTGAATGTCCAAATCTCATTTAAAAGATAACTTCTAAACTAAAATATTTTCTGAAAATGATTGAGTTTCAAGGTAAGTTTTCTAAAAAGGTTCTTGTTCTTTAAATTTGTTAAAACCAAGTGATTTCAAAGTCATATTCCTATTCTCAGATGGTATTTAAAATGTTTCTTTTAGCAAATTTAATTTTCAGACTTACTTAAGAATTGTAAAATATTCATATAAACTCTTCAGTTCTTATTCATTCCTTAAGAGAGTCAAGCATCCTTTGATTTATGCTCTATTGTATATTGTGATCTTCGATATGCCTCTGTATTTAAAAAGAAATTGTTAATACCAAGTAAATTATCATATTTTGTATAAACTTTGCTTTGTGATATGTTACTCAAAATAAGTGTTTTTTTTTTAGAATTAATCAGATATATCAGATATATGTGTAAATCCGCTCACAGGATTGTATGTGAGAATATGTGTTGATCCCTCACTAGCAGGAGTTAGATGTTGGTATCCGCTCACAGGATTATATGTGAGAATATGTGATGTGTATATGTGACACTGTGCTCTGATCAATTAGATGTATGTGATTTCTAATGATTTTAAGATGTGATTACATATGTATTAAGTGATTCATTATATGTTTTGGAATAATTATTTTTGATATCATTGAATGAGTTTGTGAAAAATAAAAATACTCGTGCTTTGCTTGACTTTATTCCGTTGTGTATTCTGTATAATTACTTACTGGATGTGTGGCTCACCCCATCAATTACAATTTTCAGATTAAAGTTTGGTTAGGGAACAGAACCTTTGGATTGCTTCGTAAGGTGCAAGGTAGAGTGTGGGAGTTTTAGGCAAAGTCAATAATACTTGAAGTCTCAAAAGATTATTAGTTATTTTTTTATTCCGCTTTAGATTTCACAGCGTTTTGGAGACTATTCTAAAATTGTGGATTTTAGTTATTGTAAGAGATTTATCAATAGCATTGTTTATTTGGAGCTTTATTGAATTATGTTTAAATTAATTAAATTTATTGAGTTATGTAAGTTCAGTAAGATAGTCATGCATCTAAATTCATGTTTCATGAATTTGGGTCGTGACACATAGTATCATCAGTTGATGGATGAATTCCTTTGAGCTTCAATATCCTAAAAACAAGGTAGCAAAACGGAATGCATATCCTTGATTCAGTTCGAAGAACCGTTTTGCACAGAACATGAAATATATGTGCACAAATGTCAATTTCTACATCAGAGATCAGATCGTGAAGAAACAGGGCGCGTCCGAGGTTCATATACCCAGCACTAGATAATGGGTACAAGTTGTGAAACCTTATGATTGTAAGCACCCTCAATTTCGGAGGAAGAGAGGAAACACTGACTGAGTTTCCATTTGATGAAAATTCCAAGTCTTTTCCAAGAGCCTCCCGGAGTAGGTCCTCATCTGGACACAAATCATCATAAACAGGTGAGATTTTAAACATTGGCCGGTTGATGTGAAGAATTTTAGCAAGATATGTGGGAGAGACTGAGAAGCTTTTTCCTCTAACCCAGCATTTGAGTTCTTCACCGTCAACAATTGCATTGACATAAAATTCTTTTACCAAACTCTCATATGCTTCATCAAGATCGAAGAGAAGGTAATTCCAATCTTTGTGAGCAAACCATTTAGGAATGTCGGTGTCAAAAAGAGAGGGTTGATCAACAACCCTTTCGACCAACGGTGTAGCATCTCTGAAGAAATCCTCATGAGTTTGAAAAGCAGCATAAGATTTGAACTTGTTGGGATCGAACACTCCTGATTGTGAGCGGGTTCGCTTTGCTCTAGGTGAGAGTTCATCAACATCAATGACAGGCTCTTTCCCTTTGATGCTGCCTCCTTTAACAGCTGCTTTCTTGAATTGAGACATTTTCACCCTGCATCATGTTATATAAAAAACAAGAGAAGCCACAGAAGACACCAAACACTATTAGCATTGAGTTAGATCCAAAACATGGATAAAAAGGAAAACCCTAAAACTTTGAGTTGTAGGTCCCAATCATGAAAATGGTTGTGTGCGTGCCACTAACAACACAATGTTTACACAAGATAGAGTAGATCAGTACATAACCACCAACAAATACACAACAATTTCAGCATAAGATCAGATACTCATATGCAATCAATAGATATACAAATATTAGCAAAACACACAGTCCAAGAAATATATGCAGTAAATGTGAAATATAATGTGTGAGAAACAAAACCCATACCTTTCCTTGAAGATTGAAACAGGAATGATGGACTGCAATGGTGGTTTATGTGAGAAAGACGATGAGTTTGAGAAAGGGTCAAATGGGGAAGACAATGAATAGTCACAAAAGATCGAGGGAAAACTTGAAGAGTTTTGAAAACTGTCTTTAAAAACGCAAAATACGCGTTTTTTGCGACTGGGTCAAGTCGCCTGTTAGTCGCCAAGGTAAGCCACGAAACACTTTGAAAACAAGATTCGGGAAAAATTTACTAAGTGTTTTTCATGACTGGAAGGTCTACTCGCAAGAGAGTTGCGAGGTGAGCCGAAAAAATCTCTGTGTATCCCTCACGACTGGACCTTCCATCCGCGAACAAGTCGCCACACTAAGCTGCGAGAAACATAAAAACTCACATTTTGAAAAATATTCTAAGTATTTTTTCGCGATTAGGGCATTTACCAGCCAGTGAGTTGCCAATGAGTCACGAAAACCTTCTGAGTAAAATTCGCGACTGGGGTATGCGGCTGGACCAACCCGCGACTGAGTCGCCAGAACAGGGCAACACTGTTTTTGAAATTTTGACAACTTTTGTAAAGACAAAATACTTTCCAAAAACAAACTAAAACACTCAAAAATCTTTTTGTGTTTGATTAACAAAGATTGAGCATGTGAAAACACATTTAATCAAGTACAATCACACAAATGAATATGGCATTCATTGAACATAGACTTGTGTGTTGTGTGTGAATATCAAAAATGAGATAGTCCTTGGTCTAATGTGAAGCTTCAATGATCAATTCAATCAAGGCATACACAACTAGCACTAGATAATGTGACCCATCTCAATCATAGAAATATGCATATATGACCTCCCACATAAACTTGAGTACAAAAACTTTGAAACTTTTCATTTGGCTCCATGTTCAACATATCATTTGATCTTTATGAATCAACACATCTCATTGTGAGATCGATGCCTGAAATTTTTTGATATTTCACTTTGATGAGTTAGCATTTGGCTTTTTGGGCATCATACATTTTATTTTTGGTCGCTTTCCCTTTTTCCTAGTCAAATACTAGTATGTGCGACAGGCTTTTGCAGCTCAATATCTCTTTTCATTTGAAGATTTACATTTGATGAGCTCTTTGAGTAAAGCAATAAAAATAAAAGTGGGAAGATATATAGGCACAATTCTATGCATGTCTCAAGATCAACAAAACCATTCACTAATCATTCATGACAAGGTTGAAGATCTATTTACAACAGTCACATAGATTTCAAGATTTCTTCCACAATGATATGAGTGTATAGGGAACAAGCTAAGCTCGTAGATGCACAAATTCATTAGTACAAAAGTACAAGGCAAACATATTTTGAGACAAAAACTCAACAAAGTCGATCAAACTTTTTGGATTTTCTACTTTTTATGTGTTTTTGGATTTTTGACATAAAAGCAAGAAAAGATTTATCACAAACATTAATGTAAAAACATTTTAATTGTAGAAATGCAAAAACACATGACATATATGACAAAAAAATGCATAAATAAACACAAAAAGAACACATGGAAGATAGAGTTCAAGGAATGATACCGACACCAATGGTCTTACGCAAAGATTCAAACCTCGGACCATCAAGAGGTTTAGTGAATATGTCTGCCTTTTGATTGTCAGTGTTGATGAACTCTAGACACACAATCTTGTCCTCCACCAAGTCCGGAATGAAGTGATACCGGATCTCGATATGTTTGGATTTCAAGTGTTGAACTAGATTCTTTGACAGATTTATGGCACTAGTGTTATCACAGAAAACACACATAGTGTCTTGAGAGATTCCATAGTCATGTAGAAGCTTTCTCATCCATAGTAGTTGTGCACAACAACTTCCTGCTGCTATATATTCAGCTTCAGCCATTGAAAGAGAGACTGAATTCTGCTTTTTGCTCATCCATGAAACCAAGTTATTCCCTAGATAGAAGCAACCACCGGAAGTGCTTTTCCTATCATCAATGCACCCGGCCCAGTCAGCATCTGAATATCCAGCCAAGCACTCATTTGAATCTTTTGAATACCAGATCCCGTAGTCAGATGTGCCATTGATATTGCGAATAATTCGCTTGACTGCTGTCAAGTGGGACTCTTTTGGCGCTGCTTGGAAACGTGCACACACCCCGACACTAAAAGCAATGTCTAGCCTACTTGCAGTTAAGTAGAGAAGACTGTCAATCATGCTACGATAAAGTGTTGGATCTACATCGACACTGGCTGCATCTACGCTCAGTTTTGCCGAGGAACTCATGGGAGTGGAAGTGTGTTTTTTAGAGTCTAGACCAAATCTTTTGACAAGATTTTTGGCGTATTTCTCTTAAAATATATATTCCATCTTTTCATTGTTTCACTTGAAGTCCTAGGAAGTAGTTCAACTCCTCCACCATGCTCATCTCAAATTCCCTTTTCATTTCTTTTGAAAATTCATGAGCTAGTTGATCAATTGTGGATCCAAAAACAATATCATCCACATACACCTGAGCAACAAGGAGAGATTTCTCATCTCTTTTGACAAACAATGTTCGATCGGCTTGACCTCTTTTGAAACCACGATCCAACAAGTAAGTGGTAAGGTGATCATACCAAGCTCTTGGTACTTGCTTCAACCTGTACAATGCTTTCTTCAACCTCAACACGTGATCCGGAAACTGAGGGTCTTGGAAGCCCTTTGGTTGTTCAACAAACACTTCTTCATTTAGAAAACCATTCAAGAAGGCACTCTTCACGTCCATTTGGTACAACTTGAAATCCATAATGCATAATATGGAGAGAAGAATTCGGATTGACTCTAGTCGCGCTACTGGTGCAAACGATTTATTGAAATCTATGCCTTCAACTTGAGTATATCCTTGAGCCACCAATCTAGACTTGTACAACTTCACCATCTTCATCTGTTTTGTTCTTAAAAATCCACTTGGTGCCGATTACATGTGTATCCTTAGGCCTTGGAACTAACTCTCATACATCATTTCTAACAAATTGATGTAACTCTTGGTGCATAGACTCTATCCAATTCTCGTCTTTGAGAGCTTCCTCTACCTTCTTGGGTTCAAATTGAGCAAGATAACAATTGTACTTAACATGATTCGCACTATATCTTGGTCATTTTCTTAACCGCAGTCCTTCATTCACATCACCAATGATATTGCTTGGTGGGTGGTTGAGAATAACTCTTGACGATGGTTTCTTGGAAGTTGAAGGTTCCTCATCACGAGAAATTGGAGGTTGAACTTTCGGAGGTGTGAGTGGACTTGAAACACCTTCGTGTTGATCTAGTCTCTCTTCTTGTTATAGGAGGTGTAGACCCCTTTTTAGGTGATTCTTTTTCAGCATCATCACTTAGAGACATATCATCATTATCATCATTCTTCATAAGATTCAGCCCTTTGCCATCATCATCTATGTTCTTTTCTGAGATGGTGTCATCTATGACCACATTTATTGATTCCATCACCGTCTTAGTGCGCTTGTTGTACACTCTATATGCTCGGCTATTTGTGGAGTATCCTAGGAATATTCCTCCATCACTTTTAGTATCAAAATTTTCAGGATTTTCCCTATCATTTAGGATGTAGCACTTACTTCCAAATATTCTGAAATATTTCACCTTCGGTTTCTTTTCTCTCCAAATTTCATATGACGTCTTTTTTGTCCCTGCTCGGAAATATATTCTGTTCCCAATGTGACATGATGTATTCACAGCTTCAGCCCAAAATTTTTTAGGAATGTTCTTGTTGAGCAACATGACCCTTGCCATCTCTTGGATCACCCAGTTTCTTCTTTCAACTACCCCATTTTGTTGTGGAGTCTTTGGAGCTGAAAATTCCTTCTTGATGCCATGCTCATTGCAAAAGGCTTCAAATTTAGCGTTTTCAAATTCTTTCCCATGATTGCTTCTGATTTTGACTATGGGAACCCCTTTTTCATTCCGTAGCCTCTTACATAACCTTTCATTTTATCACATGCTTCTGACTTCTCTCTAAGGAATTCCACCCAAGAGTACCTTGAGAAATCATCAACTACCACCATAATATAGCGTTTTCTACCCATGCTTTCAGTTCTTGTTGGACCCATTAAATCCACATGAAGTAACTTCAAAGGTCTTGAGGTCGCAACTACTTTCACCTTAGGATGAGCTGATTTTGTTTGTTTTCCCATTTGACATGGACCACAAACACTTTTCTCAATTTTCCCAAACTTTGGTAGACCAACTACTGCTTCTAGCTTTGAGACTTTAGCCACGTACTTGTAATTAGCATGCCTAAGACGTTGATGCCATAGCTCCAAGAGATTCACTCGAGCACTTCGACATGCTATGCTTGGTTTGGGAATGATACCATAGCAATTGTCGGTGGTCCTAAGTCCCTTCAGCACTTGAACACCCTCATCATTTAGGATTAGACAACCTTTCTTCGAGAATTGGACTAAGAGTCCTCATCACATATTTGAGTGATGCTCAGCAAATTCACTTTCAGTCCTTTGATGTATAGCACATTAGTCAATAGAGGTAGTCCCGGAATCTCAACGGTTCCATTTCCGAGAACTTGTGAGTGACTGCCATCTCCAAATGTCACATAACCATCTTCTTTCTCTTTGAGAGTTTTGAATAAAGACTTATCTCCAGTCATATGCCTTGAACACCCACTGTCAAGATACCACAAACAAGAATTAAAAACTTTCAATGCAGTGTGAATAAAAAGACAAGCATGTGATAAGCATTCTTGACCATCAAAGCAAGACTCATCTTGATTTTCTGCATTCATAGAAGAATATAGCTTTCTTTTCAGACTATCAAGTTCATCACATAAACGTCTATTCCTTTTCTTATATTTTTCAACCAAGGAAATCGACTTACACAAGCTATTATGATCATCATGATTTCTATGAACTAATGATTTCAGCATGTGTATAAAAATTCTAGCATGTTTCTTTGACTTAAACAACTCTAAAACTTCATCACTGGGACAATCTCCAAACATGCTCATAGAATCATTATCACTAACACCTCTAATCCACTTCATATTGGCCTTTGCCATAGCACTTTCCATGGCAAGCCAAGGGGTCTAGGATCACACTCAAGTAATAAAACCACAACGAGTGTACCTGCTCTGATACCAATTGAAAGTTCAAATAGCGTTGAAAACACTATGAACGTTTAGACCCCCAAAAACAAATTACCAATTCAAGCTTATTATTAAACAATAAATGTGCAGAACATGAACATAAGCTAAACACAAAATTGATAAACAATCTAAACCAAATAAAATCACATTCACAGCAGAAATTAAATGGTAAAGATTAAGGAAAGAGAGATGCAAACACAAGGACAACACAATGATGTGTTATCGAAGAGGAAACCAAAGCCCTCGGCGTAAAACCTCTCTGTCGCCCTCCAAGCGGTAAATAATCCACTAAAGAATGTAGTTGGGATACATGAACAACAGAATTCCCTCCAAACCTAATCTACCCAGTGTACCTAAGCCCTCCAAGCTTCTTGCTCCAATGAGGTTACGCCGAACCTATTTCTTCTTTAGCTTACCAGATTCTGCTATAGTCCATAGCATCAACCAATAGTCATTGGTCCCCTCCTAACTGCTTTCCAAAGCACCAAAAAGCCTTCTCACAGATATGGGTATGGTGAAGAAAGGATTTGGGTAAGAACCTCTCAGGATATAACAATGGAGAGGGTGAAAGTAGAGGAATTTGAAGAGTCACTATGTGAAGATTGTGAATGAATCAATCTTGTTTTTCTCTAGGGTTTCTCTCTCAAAATTCTCTCTGGAAGATCTCTACATTTTGTGGGTATAAGGGGTATTTATACTAGGGTGAGAATGGAATGTGAAGAGTCAGGTTTTTCAAAACAGAGCTGGTTGGTGGCTTGGCCTCGCGACTTGACTGAGTCGCGAGTTCAAGCCACGAGATAACAGAACGGCCAGGATGGACTTTTTGTCCTGTAGTGCTCCAGCTAGCGCGACTGTTCATCTTCTCGCACGCTTCACTCGTGTGCTGCAATTGGCGGCTTGCCAGTCGCGAGTCACTCGCGAGTCCAGCCGCAAATCTCTGCATCCTTGCACAATCTTAAGCATTACTTCACACTCTCTCACTCACTACCCTTACATGATTCCCACCTAAATACAGGGTTACTAATTGCTAAATTACAAGCAAATTTGGCACGGAATAAAGCCAACAAGATGGTTGATTAAATTCAACCTTACAATTTCAAAAAATAGTAGTATTTAACTATTTTTGCCTAAAAATTGGTGTTAAGCGTGTTTTTGGCTGAGAGTGTGAAAACTGGGAAGTTTAAAGGGAAACAACAGAGAAACTTCATCACATTCAAATGCCCACTTGTTAGGATCACTTTTATAATGCCACTACTGTATTGGTTGTTGTACAAGCTGATGCTATTGGTTGTATTAGTTGGTTATACCTGTTAACTAGGGCTTAACTGTGGTTAATACTTGTAACTGTTGTTAGTTAGGTTGAGACTTGTAACTGTTGTTAGTTAGGTTGAGAGGGTCAGTTGGTTAGGGTACAGAGTAAAGGGCAGTTATGCAGTCAAAACAGGGCAGTACTTTGTATAAAGGCCACGATGGTCATTAATAACAAGTCAAGCAAAATATCACTGATTCAACCTAATTCCTATCTCTATTCTCTCATTCTGATTTGGTGGTATCTAGACCTCAAGTTCAACTTAGAAAACACACAAGTCCCTCCCAACTCATCCAACAACTCATCAATGATAATAATAGGATACTTGTCCTTAATAGTGTCTTGATTCAAGGTCGTATAATCTATGCACATCTTCCAAGACCCATCAGCCTTCCTTACCAAAAGAACAAGTGAAGTAAATGGACTACAACTATGCCTAATTGAACCAGCAGACAACAACTCTTGAACTATTTTTTCAATTTCATTTTTTTGATAAAAAGGATGCTTGAGCTCCTTCCTTAAACTGAACTTGGTGTTCATGCCCTGAATGGGAGGTAAACCAACAGGAGTAGCAAAAACTGACTCAAATTCCAACAACAGATCATCAAGCTGGGTAGAAACTTGGGTAGTCTGACCTGTAGAATGAGCAGTGGTATGACATGCAATTCGCAAGACCAGTCCTCTTTTCACAAGTTCCTTTAAGAACTGATTACCTTCTAAAATGTGAGAGCCTGCTTCCTTCAAACCAAGTAAGAGCACAGTCTTTTGTCCATAAGTGAAACACATAGTTAGTAGCTTGAAATCCCATTGAATGACCCTAAGAGTACTCAACCACTGAGTTCCTAACACCAAATCACACCCCCCCCCCATAGGCAATACATGTAACTGAACCATAAATTGGTGCCCTTGTAAACAAAGGAAAACTGCCTCACACAACCCTTAAGTCCTAAGCACCTCACCATTAGCTACCTTCACTTCCAAAACTTGTGAAGTGTCCATAGGAATGTGCAACTGAGAAAACAGTGAAGTATCAACAAAATTATGTGTGCTACCTGAGTCTATCAAAATTACCAAAGATTTGTGCTTAATCCTCCCCATTACCCTCATGGTACTAGAAGTAGGAGTACCACTTAGAGCATAAAGGGTGATTCCAGCTTCTTCAACATTACCCTCTTGACCATTCAAGGAACAATCAGTAACAGAATTCTTACCTCCTTCTTCCAATTCAGCAATTCTTATCCCTAAACTATTATTAGACACAAACTCCACACAATCCAGAAGAAACAACACAACATTTTTGCGTTTATGCCCAGGACCCCATTTCTCATCACAATTATAACATAATCCTTTTTTCTTCCTCTCTCCCATTTGAGCAGGTGATATTCTTCTAATTGGCAATTTATTAGACTTGTTATCTATCAAAGGAAGGGCTTTGGGTGGACCAAGAATTGAGGGCTTACCTTGATCCATTTGAACCTTGGAAGACTTCTTACAACTCCAATTATACTCTTCTTGAATCTTGGATAATCCAAAGGCCTCATTTAATGATTAAGGATTGAGTATACGAACAGGGAGCCTTATCTCATCCTTCAAGCCACTGAGAAAACAACTCAACTTGTGTGCAGGGGATAACCCTTTGATCCTGTTTGACAAGACTTCAAATTGAGCTTTATACATTGCCACAATAGCTGTTTGCCTCAACCTGGTTAACAATTCCATAGGATCATCATATGTAGTCGTGCCAAACCTCACTTGCATAACTTGAACCAAGGACTCCCAGTCACAGAATACACCTGTTTCTTCACTTTCTTGGAACCAAATCAGTGCTTCTCCCTCCATATGAAATGAAGCTATCATCAATTTCTCTCCAATGGGGGTATTATAGTACTTGAAGTACTGATTAGCCTTATACATCCAACTTGCAGGTTCTTCACCAGAAAATTTGGGAAATTCCAACCTCATGGGGTGAGACACAGACAACAATGAAAAACTAGGACTTTGATTTTCCCTAATTCTCGGAGATTGGAGAGACCTACCCTGGTCTAAAGAACTCAATTTCTGCAAGATTGTAGTCAGCTGTTAACTCATTTCATTCAACGTTCTTATATGAATTTCTTGTATGGTTCTCATCTCTTGTAACTCTTTTGTGTGATGATCAATTGTATTTTGAAGTGAAGCAATAGCCTTGTTGGTTGCAGCAGAAGCACGAGTCTCCGCCATGGATGCCAAGGAAAGCCTGCTCTGATACCAATTGCAAGGATAGTGAATTGATTGTAAAGAAAATTAAGGGTGATTGTAATTGTTGGTTGCTGAGTTTGAGGACAGCTCTGCCTCTAGAATAGAGAAGAAATGGAGAATGAGAGAATAGAGATAGGAATTATGTTGAATCAGAATGAGAGAAGAAGACATCCCTAAAACTGCTTTTAGAACACATGAGGGCCATTATGAATTCTTGGTTATGCCTTTTGGCTTAACTAATGCCCCCTTAACTTTTTCAGTCCTTGATGAATGACATTTTTAGGCCCTTCTTAAGGAAGTTCGTTCTTTTTTTTTTTTTTTTTTAATTTTATGATATATTGGTGTATAGTAAAGCCTTGTTTGATCATCTTGGTCATCTTAGATTGGTTTTGGAGACTTTGGTCAAACATTAGCTATTTGCTAAGAAATCAAAATGTATGTTTGCTTATGGGGAGGTAGACTACTTAGGTCATCTCATTTCTGGTGAGGGAGTGAGAACTGACCCAAAAAAGACTGCTGCTATGCAGCAATGGCCTGTCCCTAGAGATGTTAAAGCCTTGATGGGTTTCTTGGGCCTCACTGGGTACTATAGGAAGTTTGTGAAGGGCTATGGACAAATTGCTGCACCCTTGACTGCTCTACTGAAGAAGGATTCCTTTGTTTGGACTCAAGAAGCTGCTAATGCATTTCAGAAACTTAAGGAGGTTGTCTCAAATCCTCCAGTGTTGGCTTTACCTAATTTTACCAAGCCTTTTACTATGGAGTGTGATGCTTCTAGTGTGGGTCTAGGGGCTGTCCTAATGCAAGATCACAGGCCTATTGTCTTTCATAGTCAAGCATTGAAAGGTAATAAGCTCTCACTTTCTACCTATGAGAAGGAATTACTAGCTTTAGTGGTAGCAGTCAAGAAGTGGAGACCCTACTTGTTGGGAAGACCATTTATTATTAAAACAGATCATCAAAGTCTCAAATACCTCTTAGAGTAGAGGGTGGGCACACCAGCATAGCAGAGATGGATTACCAAGCTCCTTGGTTATGCTTTCATTGTGGAGTACAAACAAAGTAAAGAGAATGTGGTGGCTGATGCACTCTCAAGAAGGTCAGGTGATGAAATTTTAGTTTCTGCTTCTGTCCAATCTGATTTGCATAATTCTGTTCCAAGTGTGTCAGTTATTTCAGATGTTTCTCCTGCTTCAAAAGGCACCGTGTGCATTATCTCATTTCCTACTCCATCATGGTTGTCTAATCTCAAGAAAAGCTATACTTTTGACCTTAAGATACAGTTTATTATGCAAGCCATTCAATCAGGTTCTGATGCTCATCCTGGGTTTACCCTTTATAATGGGTTACTATTTTATAAGGGCAGACTGTATTTGGGTGAGTCTAGTGGTGATTTGAAGTCTGGGGTCCTGCATCAGGTGCATGACAACCCATTGGGAGGCCATTCAGGCTACCTTAAGACCTTGTAGAGGCTTCAAAGAGATTTTTACTGGTCTGGTCTGAGGCAAGACCTGAAACAATATGTGAAGGAATGTGATGTCTGCCAGAAACTCAAACATGAGACTTGCTTTCTAGCTGGGCTGCTGCAACCCTTGCCTATTCCAGAAAAACCATGGTTAGATGTGAGCATGGATTTTGTGGAGGGGCTGCCCAAGTCTCATATGCAGTCTATGGTGTTGGTGGTAATGGATAGGCTTACCAAATACACTCATTTTATGGCTCTCTCCCATCCTTACACTGCTGCCAAGGTGGCTAATGTCTACCTACAATCTGTGTTTAAATTGTATGGTATGCCCTCTACCATTATGAGTGATAGAGATCCTATATGTACTTCTCATTTTTGGAGGGAATTGATGAGGTTGCAGGGAGTGGCTTTAACTATGTCTTCTTCTTACCACCCTCAGATTGATGGCCAAACTGAGGTGGTAAACAAGAGTTTGGAACACTGCCTAAGGGCTTTTGCAGCTGACAAACCTACTACTTAGGCTGAGTGGTTACCCTTGGTAGAGTTTTGGTTCAATACCAATTTCCATGTTGCTGCTAAAATGACACCCTTTGAGGCTTTATATGGTTACCCTCCTCCTAGGGTTCTAAATTATATATTTGGTACTACAAAGGTTGGGGCAGTGTCACCAAACCCTAGCCATCGCCGCCATCAATCTCTTCTCTTTCCTCAAACTCGGATCTTCAATAACCAACACTCATAAGCTTCAATCTTAGCTAAGTTTTCTGTGTTTTGTGGGTTTTGATCTTTGTGGGTTATTGGGTTTCAATTTGTGGTTGTAGATCTGGATGTTTGGACGCATGATTATGGGTGTTGATTTACTTTTTTTGGATTTGAGGGTGTCGATTTGTGGTTGTGGGTGTCAATCTGTGGCTTAGTGGCTGTGGACGTCGATCTACCGATGCATCGCATCGAACCGACCTCCAGCGGTGATGAGCGGAGCTGACGAAGGGAGAATCGACTCACGGTGAGAAAACATCAAACCCTGCAAACCAAATCTCTCCATCGTTTGTTTAAGTGTTTATTTAGCAGCGGCTGAAATTTGAGGGGAACGAACGATACTAGTCTATGTTTGTTATTGTGAAATTTGAGGTGTAAATGGTTTATGTTTGTTATTGTGTTCTTTGTGTTTGTGATCTTGTGTTAATGTTTAAATTTGAGTTTGTGTTTTTTGTGTTTGGTTCTGGGTTTGTGCTTTATGTTCTTGTGTTGATGTTTAAATCTATGATTGTGTTCTTGTGTGTTCTTGTTCAAAATGAATTAGATCTAAATTGATGTATTTTATTGTTTTTAATTTTATTTTTTCTTTTTTAATTTCGTTAAAATTGATTAATAAATTTTTTTATATTTAGAAGCTGACATGGTATTTTTTTAAATGCTAATTAAAATTTTTATTATTTTTTAATTGACCACGTCAGCATTTAATGTGTCAGCAATGCACTCAGTTTGCCACCTAAGCAATTTCTGTTAGTGGGCTAACGAAAAGGACCAAAATGGAATTCGTTAATTGATTTAGGAACTAAAAGTGGTAAAATTAAAATGTAGGGACTAAAAGTGCATTACGCCTTTCATCTTTTAGGTGGTATGCTCTGCACTAGCTGAATAGTCTCTGAGTTATTGCTGCCTTATAATTGAATTATTAATCATCGTCGTCTCTTTTTAGAACAGAGAGGTGTTACGTCCACAACATTCTCAGTTTTTAGGTTCAAAAGATTCCAAATAGCTCCCTCTCTCCCGAAAGATTCTTGTACTCCCTCTCCCTTAGAAAGACTCCTTCTTCTCTTGTAATCTTGTAACCTTTCTCTTCAGATAGAAAACCTTGTAATCTTTTAGACAGTTTTTATTTTGTAAACTTGTAACTCTTCAGACAGTTTTATTTTCAAAGCTTGTATCAAAAACAGAAGTTTGTTTTCAATTTTATCAAAGACAGAAGTTTTTATTCAAGTAAGAATTAATTAGTTTCTGTTTTCATATTCCATACTCCATTTTAACTTATTTTGAAAATATTTATTTTGTTATTATCTTCTTTATCATATATTTTATTATTAGACCCCAAATGTATTAAGCTTCCCTGCCTGCATATATTTGTAAATTTTTTTTTTTTAAAATGATTAATTTTTTCACAGTTTTTTCAATTTTTTATAAAAAAAAAAAAAAATCTGTAAAATTAGTTATTAATATATATCCCAACATACCTTAATTGGAAGGTATTTATTATTAAAAAAATATGAGTAGGGCTAAAATTAAAAAAAAAAAAATATATATATATATATCTTCGTATGTATCTGACAAATGATTCTAGCAGCATTAATGTGACAAAAGACGAACCCTCAAAAGAAGAGCAAGAAAGCTTTCTAGCTTAGGGCTGTCCGCGGGTCGATTCGGGTTGGATTTGTGCCAAACTCGAAACCGACCCAATCACTTCGGGTTTTCCATATATAGACCTGCCGCCGACTGGTGAACGGAGTCGGTTCGGGTGGTCGGATTTTCATTGGGTACGGATCAAGTGACTGGCTTGTATTGTCTTATTCACAAGTCCAAAAAATGAAGTAAATCAGCCATTTGGCTTCACCTAAAAGAAGAACGAAGGATGGATCGAATGGGAGCCTTGAATGTTTTTTTTTTTTTTTTTTTAAATAGGGG
>JAFHAW010000236.1:42500-90106 GCA_019022515.1 Quercus aquifolioides | reverse complement strand
TGGAAGCAGAGCTATTAGACTAAGCCCACTGAGAATAGAGAGTTTAGGTAAGACAGCCCAATACAATTAATTTGTTAAAGAATGAGCTTTCAAGGTCAACTTTAATGCACTTGTATGGTTAAGCTTTTAAATTAATGGAGAAAATGTTAAGTGATTCATAAGAGAAGAACAGATCTTGGGATTAACACTTTCTCAAGTTTGGCTAAGGAGCAGTTATTCATGTAATGTTCAAATCTCAATTACAGGATAATGCTACAAAGTGTATGTATTTTCTTTCAGTTTTTCATCCCCCATTCTAGAAGGGCTTCATTTCTTTATATAGCCAGTTGAATTGCATCCTAGCCCTCCACTTGTATAGTTATTGACCTGCCTTTGGATGCTTGTCCCATTAAGGTTTTGCTAGGGGTGGTAAAATGTGTTGCAAGTTGTGAGGGTACTGTTTAGGGGTTATTCCTCCATTAATGCAGCCAGCTGAATTGGTGCAATGCATTGAATACGGAAGTGATGGCTACTTTATCTGGATATTTCGCTTCTTCTTTGCTTGCATGTCTCTACCGTCTTCTTTGGTATTTTGTCTTCTAGTGCAAGTGGCTTGCTCAATGCTTCCCGAGGAACTCTCGCTCTTTGAGCTCCTCGAGGAGTTGGCCTCTTCGTCCTTCCTCCTTGGATTCTCATCCATGTGTTGGGTTAGGACTGATGTGTGGGTGGGCCCTTCCACCTCCTCGGACTAGGCCCACGGGCTCTATTCTGTACTTGGATCTTACCCCTACTACAAATCTAATAATATGATTCATTTGTTTGGATTTCATCATATTGCATACCAAAATACTTTCAAATTCATATGTTTAGAAAACTTAAAAAGTAGGGTTAAATATGTAAAAGTACTAATTTAAACACTCCTAAATTTTAGATAAATTTTAAAAAGTAGTTTTTTTTTCACTTTATGTCTCTCTCACATAAGTTTATAACTTATTTTAATTTAATGATAACCCCTTATCCATATCCCTTAAAATTAGGCATTTTCATCTCTCCTTATTCCTTTTGAAAGGTAAGTTAGTTACCAAAATCAAACATAAATAAATGCCTCTCTTCCTCCTTTAAAAAAAAAAAAAAAAAACTTTCTTTTTTTCTCTCAAATGAAGGAGTAATCATTTCTTACAAACTAATTTTTATAGTGCTTTTTTTTAAATCATTTTATTGCTCATACGATTTTGATTGTTCTATATAATTTTTAGTTGCTTTTTTCTCTTTTATTTTTTTGGAAAATTTTGAAACTAAACCAAAAAAAAAAAAAAAAATCACACACGCAAAACGCATGCAGTGAGGCTAGTGTGTGTGTGTCTATATATATATATATATAGAGAGATGCTACGTCTACAACAATTTTACAACATTTTTACAACAAATCACAGGTGGTTAGTTGTTATTGGTTCAAATTTGAAACTAACACTAAGATTACTTTTTTGCCCCAACAATAACAACCAATAACAACCTACCACTTAGGAAATGTTGTAGAAATGTTGTAAAAATGTTGTAGATATAGCATTTCTCATATATATATATATATATATATTTAAAAATATGGATTAGTAGAAAAGTATCCTATTTTATAGGCATTTTAAGTGGAGTTGGAGATATATTTTAACCGGGTTGTTCTCAAGTTTTTTCGCTGTTAGACATAAGGTTTAGAGGTATTTCTGAACTACATAAAAACCTAATCTAAAAAGGAAAATTCTCTTATAAATAGTGTGTGTATATATATATATATTCATCTCCAATTCTCTCTCAACTCTCTCCTCTTCTTCACCAACCACCCACACAAATTGTAACTGCAACCAAATCATCCAACATAACTAACCACTACCCAACCCCACACATGATGACATGCACATCAACCCACATAAATGCACCAATAATTCTAGGACTACAGTTTATTCCACACATTTTACCACAAATCTCTTCTGTGGATTGCTCACAAAACACTTTGTGTGGTGGTAATCACGCCGGCGAAGGTGGCGTGGGCTAGACCACCACCACTACTACTAATATGGGTCTCTCGCTCAACTATCTCAACTTCTTTCTCGTTCCAATTGATGTTGATGTCAGCCTTTGCAACCTTAACTTCCTCAGTCTTGAAAACCACACCAACTACACCATTGTTGATAAGTCCTCAATGGCGATTGATGCCTTGATCAAGCCCCTTCACAACAAGTTTGCGCCAGAGCTGGCTCTACGGCTCTACCAATTGCCAATTAAGACTTTTTCTCAAAAAAAAAAAAAAAAAAAAAAAAAAAAAAAAATTGTCAATTAAGACAATTTCCAAAGGCCCTAATACAAAATAAGTCTCATAATTTTGTTAAAATAGAATAGTATATAATTATATTTGTGTAACAATTTAAAATGAAATTTATCACATACTTTTTTTAGACGAAAATTTATCACCTAATTTAATTATTTATTCTCTCTTTTTGTTTTTTGTTTTTTGTTTTTTTTTTTTGTGTGAAAGTGTTGATGCCTACCTATATAATTTTTTTTTCCTCAGGACTTTCCCTCTCTCTAAAAGCTTTTTTTTTTTTTTTTTTTAATGGGTCTAAAAACATTTCTTAATAATCAATCACCATTAAATCACTTTTTTTTTTCATCTTATCTCTAAACTTATTCTCCTATTAAAAATCAATTATCACTTAGGAGGATTAGACATTAGTCATGTTAACATTTCAATTTGAATAAGGTTTTATAGTTGAGGTGAGACTCTTTTTGTTTGGGTAAGTTTTTTTAAAATAAAAAAATCTGAGAGTTAGATTTCTTTCGTAAAACTATAGTAAGAAAGGTCCCACCGGGAGTCGAACCCAGGTCGCTGGATTCAAAGTCCAGAGTGCTAACCACTACACCATGGAACCTGTTCGGTGCTGTGGGTTGAAATTCTAAGTTAAAAACTTTTTTTCTCAAGATATTGACAACTGTCAGATTCCTATAAAATGGACTACGTATGTTATATTATAAAGCTCCAAATTTTAGATATCGATAAATATTATACATAAATATATCCATACATTTTACCTAAAATTAATTCATGATACAATATTATATCCATGAAAACTCTTCAAACTAGCTGAAAGCCTTTGGAGAATATTAGAAAGCAAGACGTACGTATATATATATATTAAGAATGGGGGTGCAATAAATTAGTGTGCCTCTAGTGTTTTCTATTTTATTATTATTGTTTTCAGCCATTTTCAGGTAGTATTTTCTATGTTTATATATTAGAAACTATTTCAAGCACACTTCACTTCACCATGTTTTTAAAGAAGCAAATTAATGTGCTGATGCATTAGCCAAAAAGGGCTCCTCTCAAACTAAAAACATCATTTTGTATAATATTCCACCGCTTGAGGTGGTTAATCTACTATCCTTTGATAAGGCTAAGCTCTTTTGTATTAGAATTATTTATTTTTAATGTCAATCTTCCTTTTACCCAAAAAATGAAAAAGATAATATATTAGAAACCATTAATGCCTTACACTATTGATCCAAGTTATTTTCAAAATTTCTTCTTTCTAAAAAGGATATGAGAATCACCCAATTGAATAAACATTATAAGTAGACAGGAAAACATTCCTGAAACAAACTACTGACATCAGATTTGTTAACAATCCAAAATAAAAAAACAATAAGTTAGGAAAAGGGATTTAAAATTTTAAACCCATGCTCATCCTTATGAGGGTCAAGGACAAATTTGGGAAATGCCCCGTTTGAGCAAAAAAAGCAGCATTATGCCCTATTTTCCAAACTAAATAGGGAAATGCCCCTCTTTTGAAAATCGAGTTTCTCAAAATCGATTTAGGCCATATAGCGGCGTTTTTTAGGAGCTTATAGTGACGTTTTTAGGATCTATAGTGGCGTTTTTTAACTCGATTTATATGAAATCGAGTTATAGGTAAAAAAAAATTAAAAAAATTGCATATAACTCGATTTTATGGAAGTCAAGTTACAAAACGTCACTATAGGTCCTGAAAATGTCACTATAGGTCCTTAAAAACGCCGCTATAGGGCTCCAAATTTTTTTTTTTTATAACTCGATTTTGGGAAAATCGAGTTATAAAAGAGGGACATTTCCTTATTTAGTTTGGAAAATAGGGCATAATGCTGCTTTTTTTGCTCAAACGGGGCATTTCCCAATTTTGTCCGTCAAACGAATAAGCCATAAACTTGACTACTCAAGTCTTGACATGATATGAGTAGTCATTATAGAGGTATTCCTTTTGTTTTACTTTCACATTCCTCAAAGTAATAACAGTAGCATTTTGAATGCCAAAACCCATGACATGCTCCATGTATTGCGGTGTCCTTCTTGCAATTCTTGTCACAACTTCTTGTGGATCTGCATCTCCCATGCCAACTACTGCTTAGGCGCTGGCATAGTTGCTCGGTTTCTTTCTCCTTGGATGGAGGTGGGATAAGGTCTTCTGGGAGAACAGAGTCTGAAGAAAAAATTTCACATTAAATGAGAATTATGCAAATATTCAAACAACAAATTAATACATGTATAATATAACTAATGTATAGTGTTAACAACAAACCATAAATAAAAGAAAAGACATAATAATTTTTTTTTTGTTTTTTTGTTTTTGAGAATGATTTTTTGTTTTTGTTTTTGTTAATCCATAATAATTGTTTCTTTAACACATTTTAGCCTTATCATATATGAAGACATAAGTCGATATTCCTTTAAATCCTAAAATCATTAATGATTGGTTCTGCACTAAGCTTCGTAACAATTTATGTTGGTGATTTCCACCATAAGAGGATTACCATCTTATTCTCAAAAAAAAAAAAAGGAAAAAAAGAAAGAGGATTACCATCTACACTATAAAGATTAATAGATCTCATCCTAATGGGATTATTGGGACCAACAAAGTTCCCCAATTAAATTCAACTATATGGTTGCATTAGTCAATGAACCACATGTCAAATTTAATTATCTTTGAAAAAGATGTCTCTTTTATGCCAATATGTTAAATGTTGAATTAATTAAGAAACTAAGGTATAACATCTAAGTGTTGCCCTAAAATATTATAGTTGGTACTCAAATTTGGACTACTTTTGGACCATTGATCAAACCTATATAGGTTTAGAGAGTTAGAAATTAGAATTGGGAGTAATTTTAGGATCACAATCTATTTACACACTTTGCCACAACTATCTTATATGACAAATTGTGAATTATTACCTATCACTTTCACATTGACTGGTTAATTTTTATCCACTACTTACAGCCAGTCATATAGGATCTCAAAAAACATATTTTGTATGATCTCAAAAAAACATATTGATGGAGATAGGAGGACTAACCAATATTTTGGAAACCTAATGGCTTATTTGATCACCTTTAAAGATAGTTGAAAACTTTCAGCCTAAAACTTTGATGCGGTCAAAGAACCATCTGAATATATTGATGATTTTGTTAACAATTCATTGTCTTGGTATAATTGTAATTTGATTTTTTTGTTTGTTGGTGTTGTATTAGATACTGAGGACGTACCCGAAGCTAGAGTGGACAATGTTCTTAAAAAACGTGGTCTTAAGAGGTTTGATGACATTTGGCATCTTCCCTCAGGGAAAAAACTCTTCTTGGAAGTAAATAAAGCGAGCTAGCCAATTGGAAAAAATGCTGGATCTTGGGCAAGATGGTTGGGAACATTGTTTAAGATGTCAACCATGTGCCCAATTAATTATGTTCGTTGGCCTTTAGTGCTGCAACAATACAAGAATATGTGTTGGGCAGCCATTTAGGTATTAGACTAAAAAGAAACATTGAAAGGGCTTTCTTTATTACTTTTTTTTTTAAGCATTATGCAAGTTTGTTATTATGTTGAAAATGTGACGTGTGTTAACTCAACTTTACACATAGTAGGAGCGATGGATAATTCCTGCAAATCGCATCGAATCTGCCAAGCAGAGGAAGTGGGCTTTGTCACGGATTGGGAAGATGTGGAGGAGCCACAAAGTAGAATTGAAGGTGAAGTACTGCATGGGGGGCGTTAGTAAGGAAGAGTTACTCTAGCTAAAACCGCTAGAGGTTGATGCCGATCAATTTTGCATATTGGTGGAGTACTGGTTTTCTAAGCCAGACATGGTATTAATATTTTCAGTATTATATATAGTGGACTTGAAGAATATATTAGCTTGTTGTTGTAATTGGTAATAACTTTGTTCAAATGTTCGTTGGAATTGTCTAGAGATAACAAAGAACGGCATAAGAAGCAAAAGGAGATACATACTTGTGAATCCAGAAGCTATGCCCAGACGGTGGATCTCCTTGTAAGAACAAAATTTTATATATTAGTAATATGCAAAAAAAAAAAAAAAAAACTTAAATTATTTTGCGTTTTAAAGTAGAACAAAATGCGTTTCAGCACCATTGCTCCAATTTACCGAATGTAATGACCATGTTCTAGGAAAAAAAAAGAAAGGAAGGCAAATAGAGAGAGCAAAGTTTTATGAAGTCGTGTATTCACACAAGGATGGTACTACTGTGACAGCAAAAGTGGAAGCAAATATTGTAAGTATTATATAGATGGTACATGGAGAGATATTATACATTACTCATGTTGTCAAGTGAGTTAGTGTAATCGTTGCTAATATGTTGTCTTGTTTATTTGTGAGTATTAGACAAAGATGAAAGATCTATTGGCATCAGGATCACAGTTGCAGGGTGAAGCCGGTGAGGGGGGGCGTTCTATGGCAGCTTGATGATGCATTTGCACAAGTCATGGGTGGTAGAAAGAGGTGTCCGGGGGGTAGGCTTTGGACCAACCCTGTCTGGCACTTATATGAGGAACATGGAAGATTGTACGCCACCATCGACATCCACTGTGACAAACTAGAGGGTTAAGGAGTTGACTGCTGAAGTAGTTGATTTGAGAGAGAAATGCAGTTGTGTTGAATCCTTGAAAGTTGAAGTGATGATGATGAGGAAAATGTTTTCTCAACTCAACTCAATGTTTACTATCTCTCAGTTAAAATGTTTGAATTTCATTTGCCACGTTTTTTATAACATGGACTTGTAGCAATGTTTATAGTGTTGCCAGGGAATATTGAGATATAGGTGAATTGTACAAAATATAACAAATTGCACCACTGGCATTGATAGCAAATATAGCATAGAAATATATATAGTGCTGCCAAATTATTAAGCACATTGATAGCATAGAAACCACGTTCAAAGCAAAAATATGTGATATTTGGCTAGCATTTTTCATTGTGTTGCGTTGAGAAATAGGAGATGGATTTATTTGATGCGAGTTTGATTCTTGCTTATGTTTGCTGTGAGTTTGATTCCACGCAAAGTTCAATTAGTTCATTTGATGTGAGTTTGATTCCTGGAAAAGTTTGATGTGTTTAATTAAATTTGCCACGTTATCCATGTAGTTATGTAAGGTGTGTTAGACTAGTGATATTGTGTCATTCAGCTACTAACGTTGTTGTTAAATATACTAATTCATTGTGTGTTTGTTAATTCGTAGGATGGTGATGATGATTCGGTAGTGGATGTCAATTCCCCCTGTGATCAACGCTTATCATCCGATGACAGGCATTAGGCGATGACGACGTAGGATGTGGGCCTTATTTTGGAGTAGCTAGTGTTACATTTTGATATTTATAATAAAGTTTCAAACTTTGATATATGTCATAGTCGGAAAGTTTATTATAGCATTCTAGACAATTAGAATGTATTCTTTTGTATATAACATTCTACATAGTTGGAATGTATTATTTTGTTCATAACATTCTACACATTTGGGATGTATTATTTTGTGCATAACATTCTAGACATTTGGAATGTATTATTTTGTATATATTTGTTGATATGGTATTATTAAATATAATTGGTTCGTTGGTTTAAAGTGGTATTGTATTTAGGATTTGGTATTGTATTTTGATTACATTACAGGTGCTTGGAAAATATGTATTACAGGTTTATTACAAGTGCTTGGAAAATATGTATTACAAGTTTATTACAGGTGCTTGAAAAAAAAAAAAAAAAAAAAAAAAACCTATAGCAGTACTTTTTAACCACTGGAATAGGAAAATTGCAATAGTTTTGTTGATCACCCTATATTAGCGGTTTTGAAACTACTGGTATAGGTAGGTCCTATTATAGCGCTTTAAAAAGCATTGTAATAGGATGTAATTCTATTTCCATAAATAACCTGTAGTGTCGTTTCTAAAATCGCTAGTATAGGCAGGGCCTATTACGACGTTTTAAAAGCCCTGGTATAGGGCTTATTTATATATCCTTAAATGACCTATACTAGCGCTTTTGAAAGCATAGGCATAGGCAATACCTATTATAGCAGTTTAAAACCACTGGTATAGGTTGTTTTCCTATTTCCGAAAAAACCTTGTAGGGGTGGTTTTAAAACCACTACTATAGATACACCTATACTGGCAGTTTTCATTTTGAAAAAGCACCAGTATAGTTCTTGAAACTGTTGATGAGGAATGTCTCGACAGACAACCAAAAAAAAAAAAAAAAGCCCTAGAATATGGTCTTAAAACTGCTGGGACCTATATCGGCAGTTTGAAAAAGTGCCAGTGTAGGTCAGGCGGACCTATTGCCATACTCATTACATAGCGGTAGAAAGCGCTAGGAAAAAAAGCGCTGGAATAGGTGTTTTTGCCCTATATCGACACTTTTTAGGGTTATCTCGGCAGTTTAAAAAATGCTAGAATAGCCCCAATTTTTTGTAGTGAGAGTTGTAGCAAAGTGTGTGAAATAAGTTATAAATGTGCAGATGCAAATGAACTATCAAAACTAGTACGCCAAAGAGACTAAGTGAAAGGAAAACTAAACTGTAATCGGGATCAAGATAAGGATCAGGAACATCAAAATCGGCCCTAACCAAAGCTAGAGAAAGAATAGCAAAGACCACCAATGCTCCAAAAAATGGCCTTGAAGAAAAGGAAGAAACTGTCATTTTCCTTTTCCTATTACAAATATGAAAATTATTGAAGTAACCTTCCCCCATTTCAAAGGAGATAGAATATATATATTAAAGCTTGTGTAAGAATTGCAAGGAGGAGCAAGTTAGAACATATTTATTTCAAATTCATATTCCTAACTCTCTTCTCTTTTTTTTTTTCCCTAACTCAACTTGTGAATATATTGAAAATGTCCCTTTATATATTGAAAAAATTATCCCCACACATATTTTTTCAAAAGAATGTTGTCCAGTAGGTCCATTATAAATACTAGCTAGCTTTTGCTCTTGCCCAAAATTTATCACACTTTTTAATTTTACATTAAAAGGGAATATATATACACACATACACACATATATTTAGCCCTTAGTTTAGACTGTTGGCCAAACTAAAATCCTTTCACTTGTGGCATTATTTGCAATAGCTTGATAATAATATATTGACGATAATCTTATTCTTTGTCACAAATGTTTTAAAATTTTATCAAAGGCTAAAACTTAAGTGCAACATATTATTAGGTCTTGCAATTAAATTTAAACATATTGTTGCATTGAATTTAGTTGTTATTGGAAAACATATCACTACTTTGTATTTTGATGAGATATCACTACTAGTTATTTGATTGTTCAATGCAATCATGTTTTTAAATTTAATTATGGAACCTAATGTAATGCAATTAAAATATTATAAATTTTTACCTTTATCAATTATTGGCAAGCACTTCAAAAATGTTCTCTTTGGAATAAGTATTTTTGCAGGTTTTTTTTTTTTTTTTGGGTCTTAATAAATACTCAATTTAGTAACATTCATGTTTTAATGCTCTTTTTTAACAAAATCCCTAAAAAGATTGTGGTCTAACACAAACACTAGCTTATATTCTTGGCCAAAAGATACAAAATGTACCTTTTAACAATACTTAAATATTTTAAGGGTTAAATTACAACTTACCCACCTGTGGTTTGACCAAAATTTAAGTTGTCTATCTGTAGTTTGACACTTACCCACCTGAGGTTTGACCGAAATTTAAGTTGCCTAATTGTGATTTGAAATCCCATGGTACAAGTGTTCCACTAGATTCTTTTTTATCTTATTTAATCTTGTGTTTTTGGAGGAGAGAGCATAAAAGTAGAGAAAAATTACATATTTACCCATATTTTTAACAGGTGTGAGTTATAGAACTCTAACTAAACTAACTTCATGTGGGTAAAATGTCAAATTTCAAATTTCAAATCATAGTTAGACAACTTAAATTTTAACCTAATTACTAGTGGGTAAGTTGTAATTTTCCTTATCTTAAAGAAAAGAACCTTGTACTAATGATGGAAAAAAGCCAAATTTCATGTTAATCCTTGAATCCTTTCTTCTTCTTTGGTTTTCCTTCAAATTAATTAGTTATTTATCAGTTTCTCTTCTGCTTTGGATGGGAGTTAGATCAATTTTTGTCATGATGTAGTATTAGCAATGGCATCGCTTTGATTTCTTAAAAGTGTGATTCAAATTTACCTTAAATCTTTTGATAATGAATCTCTTGAGAGTTGTTTGATCCATTTTCTTTTATTTTTGTGTCTCAAAAGTGTTTTCTAACGGAGAGGAGAGAGGTGGGTTACCGATGTTTAACGAAGGCCACCTCAAGCGGGCAAAGTGACAAAGTTTAAACCACGGGTAGGTATTATTAAAATGGGCCTCATCACATGTGAGTTAATTGTAATTATTCCACTAGTAATAGATCTTATCACTAGAGGTTATTTATTTCTTTTCATCCATACATACTCACACAAGTAGCCTATTTGCGATGACAATTAGGGATCATTATTGAGCAAATCTATCATTTTTTTTTGGTTGAATATTTACAACTAGATATTTGCAATTGCAAGGGTATCATAATCTACCATTTTCCTGTTTTAGCTAACAATTTTTTAAAACTCACATTTGATTATTTATTCTTACTTTATGTCATTAAAATATCAATTTATTATTTTATTTTATTCCTGTATTTCCATATCAATTCTGACAAAGTTTTCCCTCTTGAGGTTGTGTTGATATTTGAAGACATTAATTTAATTTGTGAAAGTTTTTATTATTTTTCTTTTGATAATGTGCCTTTGAAATGTACTAGAGCTGCCGTAGCTCTTGCTAGTGTTGCTAGAGAGAAAGAGAAGGTTTTTTCTTGGTTTGAAGAATGCCCCCCATTTTCTCTTCCCAATTGTACACTGTAATATCTAATCAATAAAGTTTACTATTGATTCTCCTAAAAACAAAAGCTAGATTGAAAGCTCGGAAATGTGTCGAAAACACACGAGCTGTTTAGACCCCTAAAATAAAATTACGGCTTGGTTGATTTTATACTAACTTAATACTAAGCACGGAATAGTATAAATACAAGCGTATAAGCAAGACAACTACTCTAATCCATATTTAAAGCAACACAACAGTAAAAATGAAAAGAACAAGAGTAGGGAAGAAAGATGCAAACACAGATAACACTGAGACATGTTATTGAAGAGGAAATCGAAGAACTCGGTGAAAAACCTCTCCCCCACCTTCCAAGCAAAAATCGATCCACTAAACAATCAGTTGGGATACATGGGTGAGCAAGAGACCCTTCAAGCCTAATCTACCCTCTGTACCTAAGCCCTCCAAGCTCCTACTCCAATAAGGCTTCTCGGAACTGTGTCTTGTCTAGTTCTCCGGATCCCGCAACAAGTTGCATGTTGCATCTGCCATTCTAGGCTTCTTCTAATGCTTCCCAGCAGCACCAAACTTCACTTGACACTCTCAAAGGGTGTGGTAAGTGTTTGGACTATTAACCTCTCAATGGTATGGAAATGGAGAGGTAGAAGATGAGGAAATTCCCAAAACAAATGTGTAGAGGATTGTGGGTATAATAATCTCTAACTCTTAAGGTGTTTGACTAGGGTTTTCTCTCAGAAGCTCTCCTTTACATTTGTGGGTAATGTGGGTATAAATAGTGTAGGCACAGATAGTATGTATCAGACTGGACAAACACTTAATATGCACCGTTTTGGAGAAGATGAGATAGCATTCATGAACCTTTGAGTGGATAATTTGAATAGACGATTGCAGGTCCACCTCTCCTTTATGGTGTAACACCACATTGCGAGTACGCCAAATCTCCTCAAGGGTGAAGGCCACGTTGAGGGAAACCAGCCACTGATCTTGGGCTTGACAGAGAGCTGATGGAGGTTTTAGGATTAGCTTTATGTTGTCCCCAGATGTTGATAGGTGCAACTCATCAAACCTTAGTCCCTAGCACACTGAGAACCAAAGAGCTTTAGCCACAGGGCATTTAACAAATAGATGAGATGAGGTTTCACACCCCTGATCATAGAGCACGTAGCAAGTGTCTTCGATATCCATATGACACATCAAATTTTCTTTAGTGGGAAGTGCATTAACAGTAACTCTCCACAAGAACATCTTAATCCTTTCAGGTCCTTTCAACTTCCATAGCTTCCTCCATTCCACATCAGAGGGATTAGGTGGACGCGGGTATGGATTTAACTCTTGGTAGGCAAATTTAAGAGAAAAGCAACCTTTAGAGTTTGGAATCCATAGGAGCTTGTCTGGGTGAGGCCTCGAGTGAATAGGGATGGAGAGAATGGCTTGGGCACAGTTGGGAACAAAGAGGTCATGGATAAGAGATGTTTTCCAGCAATGTAAGTCAGGATCAATGAGCTGCGAAATTTGAGGGTTAACAAGGATGCAGCTTCGTGTTTTGGAGTTGGGATAAATCCTTGGATCCATGGTACCCATAGGTCACACCAAACGTCCACAGACTTGCCATCTCCAATGAGATAACATGCGCCTTTGATGACAACTGACCTTCCCTTTTCAATTGCTTTCTAGATGAGGGACGCCTTTTTTCAAGCTTCCACCTGGAGCCAATCCTCCTTGACCTTGTATTTAGCTCTAAGAATCCTCATACACAAGCTGTCTCTTTTAGATGCTATCATCCATGCTAGTTTGGCTAACAGCGCACTGTTGGTGTTTTTGGCTTTTTTAAAACCCAGACCGCCAACACTTCTCAAGCAACATAGGCTGTCCCAAGCTTTCCAAGCAATATATCTACCCTTACTCTGATTGGGTTTCCACCAGAACCTTCTAGTTAAAGAGTCCAGCCTATCACAAACTTTATTGGGGATGCTGAAAGTAGACATGGTGTAGTTTGGTATGAGAGTTTTCCTCCTTGCCCATGACAAGCATTTACTCCTCCATCCCCTAAGTTTTGCTTCTAGCTTGTCTTGGAGAAAAGAAAAATCTTTGGATGGGGCTCTAGATAGAAACATTGGTACACCTAGGTAGACAGCATCTTTCTTGAGGCTTTTAACTTGAAGAATGTTCTTGACTGACCTTTTGATTTGACTCTGAGTGTGCTTGGAGAAAAATACTCCAGATTTTTTCATGTTGATAGATTGTCCTAGCCATCTACAATATTTGTCCAAGGTTCTGACCAGGCATGCAGTGTCTCTTCTAGAAGCCTTTGAGAACATGACTATATCATCGGCATAAACTTGGATGAACTTCCAATTGACCCTATCATACGCCTTTTGGAGATCGAGTTTGATAGCCATGGGGCCCAATTTTGTTTTCCTTGATTTGAAGCTGTGTAGGATTTCTTGAACAATAATTTAATTTTCCATCTATTGGGGATGAAGACCAACTGGGTAAGTGAGATGAGTCTATCCAAGAGAGGTCGAAGTTTTGCTACAAGTAACTTTGAGATAATTTTATATACCATGTTACACAAGCTGATAGGTCTGAAATGATTTACAAAGGTTGGTTTAGAAATCTTGAGGATGAGCATAATCAAAGAACAGTTTACCTCTTTTGGCATAATGCCCCTCGTGAAGAAGGATGTAACTACCTTGACGAGATCATTTCCCACCGTGGGCCACAACTGTTTGTAGAACATGGTCGGGAAGCTATCTAGGCCGGGGGCCTTTAGGTCCTGCATCTCGAATAGTACTGCTTTAATCTCCTCCGAAGAAGGGATTTTTTCTAGCACAACATTTTCTTCTTCAATAATACAAGGCATAACCAGATGCTCTAAATGTTCGGGAAAGCTAATTTCTTCTTCTTTGAACAATTCCATGAAAGTGTCTCGGAATAGCTTTCTGATCTGGTTTGACTCATAAATCCAAGTTCCATCCTCCTTTTTGATGGCATCAACATTGTTGTTCCTTCTACGAATAATAGTGGACAGGTGGAAGAACTTGGAGTTCTTATCGCCTAGCTTGAGCCATAGTTCTCTAGATTTTTGTTGCCATAAGACTTCACTTCTTATCAGCCATTCGGATAGCTTCGTTTGTAGCGCTTGTTCTGCTACCTCATTATTTCTGGATGGTTGTCTATTCTGGATCTCCTTGATTTTTTGGATAAGAGAATTTATTCTGTCCTACAACGACCGAATACCTTTTTGTTCCATTTTCGAAGTGCATTTCTGGTGGCAGCCTGTCTTTTATAAAGCTTGGTAAACTCTGACCAAGAAACATCCATGTTCCATGCCTTTTCAATCACAGGGTGACACCTATCGTCTCTCAGCCACACAGCTTCGAACTGGAACAGTCTATGTGCAAAGGTATCACTTGGGTTGGTATCCAGCATAATTGGGGCATGATCTGATTTAATCGCACTAAGGTGGGAAATGGTTTCTTTCGGGTACGCCAATCTCCAAGATATGCTAGCCACTCCTCTATCAAGTCTTCTTTTTAATTAAGGCATTATCCCATTTACCTTTAGCCCATGTGAATTTGTTCCCAGAGTACCTAAGATCAACAACATTATACTCAAACATTAGCTCCTTAAGATAGTTGATTGCTGAGGAGCTACCCTTACAACCTCCAACTTGTTCATCTTCATTCATGATGTAGTTGAAATCTCCAATACAAGTCCATGGAACTTGGTGAGATTTTAGGAGAGCAAACAAATTTCCCCAAGCTTTTTTCTTCTTTAAGTAATAAGGCGGACCATAAAATCCAACTAGCAGCCAATCTGTAACAGAGTTAGACACTTTGACAGCAATTAAATTTTTGTCAAATTCAACCTCTTTAATGGACACCCCAGCCTTCCACATGATGCATAAACCACCTGCACGGCCCTTAGCTTCCATAACACATTTATTATCAAACTTAATAAAACTTTTAACAAAATCCATGCGACACTCATTTGCTTTAGTTTTAGAGAGGAAAACCACATCAGGTTTTGCCCCTTTTACTTGAGCCCCAAGGGCTCGAACTGTCGAGGCGTGGCAGATACCCCGACAGTTCCAACCAAGGATCCTCATGGGAAGGTTAGGGGCATGATAAGGCCCGCCTCCTCGGCCATAGAATCAATAGAAGGAACAACACTATCTGTAACTGAAGCACAAGAAAGATTAACAGATTCCAAAAGTGGAGATTGGTTGTGGACAGATGGGTACTCACCATGATTTGTGGATTTCTTCCTTTCATCTAGTATAAAGTATTCCAACCTTGATCGTGGAATTAGTGTGGCTGAGATAGGATCAAAGTACACCAGTTCTGGGCCTTCAACGGCTTTCCTTAATCTCTTGGAGAAATGTTTGAGCTTTGTCCTGGTGACTTTCCTCTTAAGAGAATTTGATTTAGGTGCCTTTTGTTGTTGTGGTTGGTAAGGGTGCTTTTTTGCTGGTAAAGTAGGAGTTGTGGATAAGTGAGATTCTAAACCTAGGTCATCTCTGATGGAGTTAGATATGTGATCTGATGGGCTGGGCTGGTAGTTTTCAGATTGGGTAGAATGTACCATGAACTCTCGGCCCACAAATACTTCGAAATGGCTTACACTATTAGGAGAATGGGCTGAACTTGTTTCACCAGGGGAATGAGTGGGTTTGAGCCCAATTTTAATTGGAGTTAAAAGGATAAACTCTTTGAATGTTGTGCTGGCCAACGGTTCTAGCGCGATGGTGGGTTGGGTAGCTGTGCCAGGTGCCAGCTGTACAATATTCAACGTGTCACTATTAGAAACATTCCTTGTCATGTCCTTGCCCACAACCTCAGTGACGTCTTGACCCCTTAAAGGTACAGTACTGTCCTTGGGTGGACACGTATTATCTCCTGATGGGGGACCACTTTGATGATCCGTCGGAGCATCTCGCAGAGGAGTGGTGGATCCACTAGTGGATGGATCATTTCCTGAAGGTGAACCAGTCAAGTTTAATGGTGTATCCTTAACAACTCCAGTTGGTATTTCCTCGTTGTCTGCTTTTAACCAAGGCCCAACTACCTTAAAGCTTTTCCCGGCTGGATTATAGAGGCAAAATGGCTATGTGTTGCACGCTTTCTGCTCATGCCCAATCAGACCACATTGATAGCACAGATTTGCAATTTTCTTATATTTTAAACCAATCCACAAATCCTTTTTGTTCGGCCTCGACAAGAAAACTCCTGGTAAAAGTGGCTTGGAAGTGTCCACATCTACTCTT
The DNA here is from genome assembly GCA_019022515.1 of Quercus aquifolioides. Lineage (NCBI taxonomy): Eukaryota > Viridiplantae > Streptophyta > Magnoliopsida > Fagales > Fagaceae > Quercus > Quercus aquifolioides. The sequence goes on along the minus strand of JAFHAW010000236.1, from coordinate 73,659 downwards.
ACCCTGATAAATCTTCTCCACGCACCACCTGGGTCACCGACTAGATCCACTTCAGAGACTAAGCCAACCTTGGAACCTATTTTCCTTAGATTCTCTTCTGTTTTCCAAAGGACAGGGAGACCATGGATTTGAATCCAAATCGATGACGATGAAAAATCCACTTCCTGCCATGTAAGATTTGAACTCTATTTCTTTATAACAAGATGCCCACCTCTAATGGACCAAGGTCTTTTTTCCGAAAACCTTATGGAGATCCGCTTCATGATGGAAGATAAACATGAAAACCTCTTTACTGAGTTGTTTAACTTCCATAGGGAAAACATGAAAACCTCCTTACTGAGCCGTTTAACTTCCATAGGGAACACTGGCTTCCAGGACTTGATAGTAATGTCTTTAACCATATTGAGACTTATGGTTTTTGATGTGATGAGCTTTGCTATCAAAATGAGCTCACTAGAGCAGTTAGGGTTCGTTTGGATACAATTTATTGTTGCTAAAAACTGATTGTTCCTGAAAATACTGTAGCAAAATAATTTTTAAATGTATGAATAGTATCGTGGGACCCATTTTTAATATTTTTTAATGCATAAACAATGCATGAACAGTGCGTGAACAGTGCATGCACTGTTTATGCACAGTACTTTTTGTCTCTCAAAAGTCAATAACTCCGGCGTAAAAAAAAAAAGAACTGAAAACGCAGGGAACAAAACGCAACGCAACATTGAGCTGTATCCAAATCCTCACTTAATATCTTGGTTTGGAGGGAGACCTAGTCTAATATCATTACAGGAGCATTTTTCCGTGCGGGAGACGAGGTCGGAGACCTCCATAGGATGGGGGTCATGTCTTATTTTGCAATTGATTTAGTAATTTATCTTTTCTCTGCTGTAATGACCTTTTTTTCCCTGCTTGTGTGTGTTTTGTATGCCTTTTGTATATATGTTGTTACAAATTGTCATCTAGTTTATGGCCTATTCATTCAGGTTCTAGCCAGTCTGCTATGTCATGTTAGCTGCTGGCAACTTGAGCGTTAATGGAAACAAGATATTGCAGCTGTTACAATGTGGCTATCAGGTGTGTCTCCGGTATACAGACAAATGATGTCATCTACTTATCTGATAAATACTTATGTATCTAGTTGCGTAAATCATGATCTACCTTGGTGCTAGAACTGTAATGTTTTATCTGCATTATAATACCCATTCAGCTTCTCAACATATGGATAGAAATAGGCTCTAGAAAATTTAATACCTGCCATATAAAGTTAAGATTTCTTAATTATATTTGAATAAATGTATGAACAACTTATGAAAAGGTATAAAGTCATCTTTTTTAATTTTATAGAAAAAGGTATAAAGTCATTTAAGTGAAGATTTTTAAGGCAATGACATGAACGTTGAGTATTGACATGGACATAATGTCTAACAAAATAGTTTGGAAAAGTTAAGACGTCATGGTGCAAGGAATTTTCTTGTAGATGACTAACAGTGTAAACAAGCAAAATGCTAGTGATATAAGCCTATTCATATCTGTCCTAAAACATAATATGGGAAGTCAACAGTGTGACAAATATAGAGGAAAATTTGTTTGCAATAATAGCTGCCAAACCAGGGGAAAAAATGGAAAAGCACACAGCAGTCAATATTCAGACTTGCAATTACTTTTTCATGTTAATAATTAGTAAAGTCTTTGGATATGAAGACCATTTTGCTCCTATATAAAGCCTTTCATTTTAGCATATTATTGTCTCTCCAAAATTATTTCTTTTCAAGAACTTTCATTTAGTACTTCATGAGACTTCTTCAATAAAAAAAATAAGAAGTATGAAGGCATTTAATAAGGCTGTCCACCAAAAACCAAAAACCGACCCATCCGCCCAAACTGCTCGGGCCGACCCGAAAACCAGCCAACCTGACGCCGATGACGGTCGGCAGCGGGTCTTCGCCACTAAAAATCGACTTAGGTGGGTCGGATGGCGGGTTTTCTTCTCCAAAACCTAATGAACCTGATCCGACCGACGAAACCCGTGAAAAAAGGCCAGATCTACCTAGATCCGGTGAAGATTTGGTAGTTTTTGGTTAGATCCGGTGATGAGATGGAAGTTTTCGCTCAAATCTGGGCTTGAGGTGGTGGTTTTTGCTTCAATCCCGTGCTTGTCACACAGATCCGGCGAAGATCCAGTAAAGATTCGGCGAAGATCTGGCGATTAGATGGAAGTTTTCGCTCAAATCTGGGCTTGAGGTGGTGTTTTTTGCTTCGATCCCGTGGTTGTCACATAGATCCGAAGAAAAATCAATAGATCCAGTGAAGATCCAGCGAAAATTCGGCGACGATTTGGCGAAGATCTGGAGGTTGAAACTCACTCAGACTTCAATCGACCCGACCGTTGTCCATCGGAGACCGATCTGACTTGACTCGAGGTTATCTGCGATCGGTGGCGGGTCGTTCAACCTCCCACCTGGGTTGGGCACAAACCCGACCCAGATCGACTTGTGGACACCCCTAGCATTTAAATAGGCTTGGTCAGCCTCTTCCCCCAATGCATTGTGTGAAGGGTTATTTTCTCATGTGTAACCATGTCATAACTTTTTGGCTTACACGCAGTTTCGTATGATGGGAATATTTACAAAATTCCCAGACCTGTGAGATGCAAAAATAGAGAAAAATATACGCCAAAGAAAAATAATCACATATAAGACTGTATTTACGTGGTTTGGTAATTTGCCTACGTCTACGAAGTTCTAGGGATTTCAATATTCTCAGGGAAAAATACAGATTGCGGCAGTACACAATATTATTTTGGATCGGGTCATAATCTAGATCAAACACAACTAGACTCCACAAAGCCCAACATTGTAAGCCTTTTACATTGTTAATTGATACTTTACTTACTATTTTAAGTCTTTTTCATGGGATAAATAATTACTTTATTGATTGTTCAATCTATACAATTTGAATATGTTTTGCATCTCAGAGTTCCCTTATTTTTTTGGCAATATCTCAAACACTGGTTCTGGTGTGTTCTACCTTTTCCTTTATCCAGTGATTCTTGTATTTCCAAGCATTTTTTAATTTTTTTTTTAATAACAAATCTGATTTAGACCCCCTAAGTTGTTGTTGTATTGTGCTTATGGCCTAAGTGGAATTTCCTTCGAAATCAAAGTCTTCTAGTGTCAAGATATCCTCATTTACCACATCAAACATAATTCCAGATCTTTGGCAGTAGTGGTATCAATAACTTGTGTAACATCATACAAACCCAATTGTTAATTCTAACATGACATGTTTTATTATACAGGTACAAAACTTGGAATAACTACAATGGCATCTCCAGTCTTATTGAATCATTAACTAGGCAACAATAATGGAGCTGAATTGTTCAAATAACAAAATACATGTTTTCTGCGCGGATAAATATACCCACATATGGCAAAAATTCTAACAAATTAAAAGGAGACTGGGTGGGGATGTGTGATAAAGACCATTTCAACTGAAAATCCCCAACTCATCACTGCTATATTAAATGCTTTACTCGCTGCAAACTTTGACTTCTTGTCTTCTTGTCAATTGTCGGTAAGACTGGATTGCTGTGTGCACTTGTTCTGTTGTCTCTGAATTTGTTGTGACAATTGAAACTATTAGAACATGATTTGTTACTGTAATGATGCACGGTATTAGAAATGAAACTATACGTAATCTCTGTTTTTACTTTCTAGGTGAAGCCTTAATTTGTTACTGTCTCTGCCTCTACCCACAGTTTTGTATCCCATGGAACAAAACTAGGAAATTGAATAAATATGGACTCTTCTGTAGCTTTCTTTTCCTCATTAGTGATTCATATTCCATGCTTTCCTCACCTCTATCTATTATTTTGCCATGGTATACAAAGGTGATGACTAAAGGGAAAAGCAGACTAAAGTGATTTATCTAACTATAATAAGAAAAGGTAAAGAATTATGATTATATATTGCTAAACCCTAAACATAATAAATTGCAGATTATTTTAATGCAAAAGTTAATCTTGCAATTCACATGCAATTTATCTTAGAAGATAAGATAATGTAAGAGTTGTGGGCTTGTAGCCATTTAATCCCCATGTGAGACTTCGTAGGTTGAACCTCGCAACCATTCATCATCCCTGCTATAGTGCATTTAACCAATCACTTCACAACAGGTCTTGAGGCCTTGATGGGTTCACTATGTATGCTCAGTTACAGCAGGAGCGATGAACTGCAAGAAGGGTTGTCTAATTGTGAAATCGATACTATGTAAAAGGCCAAATTTCCAATAGGATAACTTGACTATTGATGAAGAAAGTGATAAGTTACCTTGGGTTAAGCAGTTGAGCCTGCCCAACAATGGAGAGTGTAGTAAGGGGCTTGAGGTCAAATAGACAAGTTTTCTAACATATTGGGAGAGTGATAAGGTAATGACTATATAAGCTATAACCATTCCTCACCTAAATCTAAGGCTGGCTGTCTTATGATTCAAATGTGTATTTCGTCACCTGTGTAACAAATCTTCTATTTTAGTTTTGTCAATTGTTTCAATGCCACTTTAATTTGACAATATTGCAGAGGATTTTGTAATATTCGGTCAATGGGAACAACAAGATTACTACCACATGTTTCAAGAGCAATTAAGGTCTGTTCATTATTCCTATTACGTGTTGAGGTTTGCATACATGTGTCAATAAAAATATTGTTTATATCATGACATACTAAACATTCCATGCAATGCAAACACTTGTTTGGAGATGCTAAATGAGGTTAACGTGTGTGATATGGAGGCATTGGTGTTTGTCATTGTCCAGAATAGCAAGAAGTTATGCTGCCACTATGGGTACTTGTTTCATATAATTATAGTGTGAAAACACTGTTTTTTTTTTTTTTTTTTTTTTTTTTTTTTTTTTTGGTGAAAATATGATTTCATAACAAACTAAGCAGCAGCAACAAACTCAGTACAAACCCTATTACAAAACACACCATTAAGGTCATCCTCAACAATATCAATTAAGTCCACAGGCGGACTATCAAAAGCAGAAAAATCAGTATCTAAACAAAAACTCTTTTTAGCAAGACTATCCGCACACCTATTTGCTTGACGGAAACAGTGCTTAACACAAACTTGTGGTATGCGAGAGATCAAAATCTTGCAATCATCCAAAAGAGGCGATATGATGTTATTCACATAGGATGGATTCTCTAAGGCATCCACAATAGACTTGGCATCAAGTTCAACTTCAAGAGCATTAATGTTGAGGTTGCTGCATAACAGAAGGCCCTCCCTTAAACCCCACAGTTCAGCGGCAAAACTGTTTGTCCTGCCAATACTCCTACTAAAACCCATAACCCATCTACCAGCATCATCCCTAACCACCCCTCCACAACCTGCCAAACCTGTATTACCACAATAGGAGCCATCTGTATTGAGCTTCCACCAGCCTTGAATCGGCTTCTCCCATCTAATCCTCTTCAAAACATTCTGGGTCAGCAGCCTTGGAGAGGAAAGACAATGAAAAAATTCTACAGCTTGGTTTACAATTACCAAATCAAGCTTCGGGTTCCTGCTTTTGCCGTTGAACACCACATTGTTTCTACTCTTCCAAATATTCCACACAGCAAAAGGAAAAACAACTTTCCAAGGCAGATGAGTAGCACCTAAACTGTGCTTAAATTTGCAATTTAACCTCAGCCAATCTTGAAGGTTGCTCCTCCAAAAGGCTTGGTTAGAGGATAAAACCCCCAACTGATTCCACAAGCATCTTAACAACGGGCAGTCTCTCAAGGCATGTAAAATGCTTTCAGCTCCTTCCTGGCATAAAGGGCAAGTAGTCTCATGACCAACACCCCTCCTCTCAAGGCAAACCTTAACTCCAATGCTATTATGGGCGCACTTCCAAAGAAAAGTTCTAATCCTTGGAAGAGTATTCATTTTCCAAATCCAATGAGCTGAAAAAGGTTCTATAAAATCATCCCCCATGGCAATCCTATAAGCACTCTTCAATTCAAAGGTGCCTTTAGGAGACCCCGACCAAGCCAACTTGTCAACACCTCTACTCAACAATGTCACTGGGGTTGCTTGAATCAACCTTTTAACCTCTACAGGAAGATCAAAAGGAATCTTCCCCCAATCCCAGCCCGTGTCCATCATAAAGTCTTTAACTTCTAAATGGCTAGCCTCCCTTGTGATAGGACCCTGAATCAAGCCCCTGAGAGAACCTCCATTAGTCCAATTGCTTTGCCACACATTCAGCCCACTATCTCTACCAACCAGCCACCTGCTGCCCTTATTAAAAGTATTCATACCTTTTTTCATCGCAGCCCATATGTGAGAACAAGGAAGCCTATTAGCATTGGTAGCAATTCTTCTTCTCTGATTACAATATTTCAACTTCAAAACTCTAGCCCAAGGGGCCTCCTTCTCAGTATGGAACCTCCAATTAAGCTTAGATAGGAGAGCTACATTCTTGCCTTTTGCTGATTGCAACCCAAGCCCCCCTTCCTCCTTAGACTTTATCACCTTATCCCAGCCGACCCAGTGCATCTTCTTGGCTGCCTCCGAAGAACCCCACAGGAAGTTACGATTCACTCTATCTAAACCATCCAAAATTCTACCAGGCAACAGGGTACATTGCATAACATACGAAGGAACAGCAGCCAAAGAGGCTTGAATAAGAACATTTCGCCCCGCCATAGATAGCATGTTAGCCTTCCAACCCGACAGTTTTTGCTTCACTCTATCAAGGATGAAGTTGTACTCTTGAGAAGAAGAGCCAGGGTGCTTTAGAGGAAAGCCAAGATACTTCCCCAAGAAAGGAGTGGAAGAAAACCCAAGAATGTCACAAAGAGATTCCCTAGTGTCTCTGTCTACATTTGGAGAGAAGTACACTCTCGACTTAGCTTCACTCACTGATTGCCCCGATAAATCACAAAACTCATCAAGAACATCTCTAATGGCGGAACAATTTACCCAATCTGCTTTAGCAAAAAAGATAAGGTCATCTGCAAAGAAAAGATGGGAGAACTCAGGACCACTTTGAGAGGCTTTAACTGGCTGCCATGTCTTCATATTGCACTTCTCTTCTATTAGATGACCAAGAAAATCCATGCAAATGATGAATAGATAAGGGGAAAGCGGGTCACCTTGCCTTATCCCCCTAGAAGGCAGAATCGGATCCAAAGTTTCCCCATTAAACAAAATGGAAGTGGAGACCGTCGACACACAACTCATTATAACATCTATGAGCATTTTGGGAAGGTTAATCCTAATAAGCATGTTTCGGATAAAGCCCCACTCAAGCTTGTCATAAGCTTTCTCCAAATCTATCTTTAGAGCCATGTACCCCGTCTTCCCTTTCTTTTTCCCTAGAGAATGAATTATCTCTTGGGCAATGATGACATTGTCAATACCTTTTCTACCTGGGACGAAGGCCGTCTGTAAGGGAGATATAATCTTCTCCAAGAAAGGTCTCAACCTTGCCACAACAATCTTGGTCACCACTTTATACACCGTGTTACACAAACTAATAGGTCTGTAATTACCTAATGTCTCAGGACCATGGATCTTAGGAATCAAAGCAATAAGAGTTTTATTCAAATGCTCAGGCACTTTCCCACTCCTAAATATCTGCTTAACTTCCTCAATCAAAGAGTTCCCCACTACCGGCCAGAATTTTTGGAAGAAACCTGCATGCAGCCCATCCGGACCCGGGGCTTTAAAAGGTTTTAGAGACCACAAGGCAGCCTTGATTTCTTCTTCAGTAACCCCTCCACCGATGCTCTCCCTATCCCCATCCGAGAGGCTGGCCTGGCACTGGTAAAAACTAGTATCTTCCCTTGAAGCAAGCTCATGAGATGTCGAATATATCCCAATAAAACCTCTTCTAACGAACTCTTTAATATCGCCCTCCTCATGAATCCATTCCCCCACTGAATTTTTAATTGCCATGATCTGGTTCCTTTTCCTCCTAACCAAAGTCGAAACATGGAAGAAAGCTGTATTGCGATCCCCCTGAACTTGCCAATTTACCCGGGACTTAAGCGCCCATAACTCCTCCTCTTGGTTAAGAACAAGATCAAGATCCCTAAGGAGATCCACTTCCAACTTAAGAAGAAAATTAGAAGGTTTATTAGCAATAGCCTTCTGAATACCATTGATCCTAGCCAGCAGAATTTTTTTCCTTGTAAAAATATTCCCGAACTGATTTTTATTCCAATCCACAACATTCCTAGTGAAGCTATCAACGGCTTCTACAAGATTATTTGCACCTCCCCACGCTTGAGAAACAACATCAGGAAAGGTAGGGTCTAACAACCAGCAAGTTTGGAACCTAAACGGCCTCTTCTTCCCACCGCTTACTCTTGGTTGCATTTCTAATAAAATAGGGCAGTGATCAGAATGGTACCTAGGAAGATGGGTAACTTTAGCATCCGGGTAAAGCAAACACCACTGAGGGTTCACAAAGAACCTATCTATTCTCTCCTGTATCAACGCTTGAACTTCCCTTCTATTGGTCCAAGTGTACCGAGGTCCCGAAAAACCGATGTCTATCATATCACATTTATCTAAACACTCCTTAAACAAAAGAGAACTGTTTACACTCACCGCTCTACCCCCAAATTTGTCATCATTTACCAACGGTTCATTAAAATCCCCTGCTATTACCCAAGGCATGTTGTGGAGGTCAGCTACTTTCATAAGGTTATTCCACAAAATATGCCTTTCAGCACACCTAGGACTAGCGTACACAGCAGAGTAAAGCCACAAAACATTTGAAATTCGTACCTTAACCGTGAAGTGAATTTCCTGTTCAGTGCTGGCCAAATGAGCAACGTCAACTCTGTCAGAATTCCACAGCACCCATATTCCACCAGCATACCCAACTGCATCAGAACGAATAATTCCATCGAAAGGAAGTCTCCCAGTGATTTCCCTAGCTCTGTTTCCCCCAACACGCGTTTCCATAACCACCAAAATAGCCGGATTGTGCTTTTGAACCATTTCCTTGACACGCTTTTGAAAAGAGGGCTTTGCAGCACCTCTACAATTCCAAATGATGCTATTCATAAAGACTTTATTGATCTGGAATTGACAACCCTCAATGGGAAGTCCCGCCATCATCTCCCCTTTCCAACTCCATCTGATCCACCTCATGAGGTGCACGGCCCCTACTCCCATAACTTAAGGACCCATGATCAGCCCGAGCTGTCTGAACTCCATCTCCAGTGCCAGAGCATTCACCAATACAGCCCACTAAGCCGTCATTACAGTCAGGAGGTCCTCCTTCCACACCTTGATCTTCATGTTGCACCAACCCATACTCCCAGTTCAGGTTGCTCACCTCACAGCCACTCCGATCTCCAGACAAATCTCCGGTACCTTCTCTTCGGCCTTGACCCATCTTTGACACATCAACGGCAGCGAAAAGGAACTCTCCACTAGGTGACGGCGCGCTACTGTGTTGCACAACAAGCTGAACCATCTCTGACATCACGGCCTGACCCACCTCTGTCACGGCGACCACATCGGCTTGATCCATCATGTGCGCAGCGCTACTCACCTTGCTTTTCCTCTCAGAGCAATCTTTCTTATTACCTTCCCCAGCGGCACAAATCAATGGAGTGAACCCAGCCCTTGCACGTGCCACAGCCTTCATGCCTTTAACTGAGTTAGTCTTGCGGCCTATATCACCTTTAGAACCTTTAGTTTTCAATTCTGCATTTTGGGCTGAACCGGCTTGGGCTTCTTTCCCTATTCTGTGAATAGCCTGCTCTACTTGGGCTTTTTCCAAGATCCTCAAGGGAGCCAACTTCCTCTTTGTCTCCCTGTTAGGCCCGTTGGAACCATCATGCTTCTCCACACCAGCCCAATTCCTCCTATTAGCTATCTGTTGGCCGTTACTCATGTGCTCAAAAACAAGACCATGTTCAGGTAAGGACGCACCACTCCTCTGAAATTTTGTCTCTTTCTTCCTACGTGCCACGACCACCCATGGCCCATACGATCCTTCATGCTTGTCCTCTCGCACGGCATCGTCCTTCCCATGTGGTCCCACCTTTGCCTCAGCGTTGTCAGTAGCATGCATAGCGTGTGTGCTTGCACCTCTATCACCTGCACCTTCCACCTCCACTTCCTCACACGGCGGCACCGGTCTAACCACAAAAGGACAGAGCTCTCTTCTATGGCCCATTCTTCCACACTCAAAGCATAAGTTATGGATACCCTCATATGTAATAGATTGCTGAAGTTTCCCTATCATCACCGTAGTGATAAGCGGCTTATCCACGTCAACTTGGACACACAACCTTGCAAACTTACCTCTAGCTTCAGTCGCCGTAAAGGTATCAATCCTTAACACATTGCCAATAGCCTTTCCGATGTGTTGGAGAGCCTTAGCATTGTAGTACTCAATAGGTAACCCACTGAGTCTTATCCAAACTGCAATGGAAGTCACATTGGCTGTCTCAGGCTTGAAATCTGGTTCCCATGGCCTAACCGAGAGGAAGTGGTCTCCAATAAACCAAGGGCCTCTCTTCAACACATTTTCAACATCCTCTTTCAATGACAACCTTATGAGAAAGAAGCCATGCTCTAAGTCTACAACATCCAACCTCCCTGCTGGCTTCCACAAAGATAATAGTCTAGTTTGAAGAAAATTTAATCCAACAGCTCTACCATATACTTTCACAATTAAAGCTCTCGCCCAAGGTCTTCGGATCTCTTGTTTAAGCTCCTTCGAGAACTTCACAGCTACCATCCCTTGCCTGAGCGTTTCCATTTCATCATCTGACTCAGCCTCATCATCCATGAACTCCTCAAAACAGAAGGCCTGCGTGTATGCACCTGGTATTTCACCCATTAGTTTATCTCTAAATGAAGCATTTTGACTCCCAGAACCCCCAGCAAAACTAGGAGATGAAGACCCAGAGCTTTGGCCTTCACAAAATCCGAGATGGTTCACATTTTTAACTTTTTTATTGCTGCGGACAAGTTCCGCTTGTTCCTCGAGAGAGAGAGAGCGTTCAGAGCGTTCTTGAAAAGCCATTTCGTATATAACTATTGAAAACACTGTTTACCATAGTGAGGACTTGCATACATGACCACAACTGCAATTTCATAAATTGGGTTGGATTAATAATTCTTTTCCTCTAATTTTTGGTAATTAAATCCCAAATTATGTAATTGGTGTACATGGATATTGTTATAATTTAAGGTGTAATTAAAAATTGTGAAATGCATTTTCGTATTCATAAAGCTGTAACGCAAAAAACTGCACACAAATAGCTCATGTACCCCATTGATTAGGCTACATATGTAGCAGAACAAATGTCCAAATGTTGTCATGTAGACTGGCAAATATTTTGATTCCTGTGACTTGCTTGAATAAATAAAAAAAAAAAAAAAAAAAAAAAAGAGGTTAGAAGATTGAAAAAATTTATGTTTATGTTAATATAAGAATCTTTTTTTTTTAATGTATTTATTTTTAAAACACATCACATTAGATTATTTAATTTACACTATGCTATATTAAAATATTAATTTTGTTAATTATTTCTCTTTTTTTAAATACATAATCATTATTCATTCTCTTCTTTTATTAAAAAAAATTAAATTAAATTTAGAATATAATAATATATAGTGTAAAACGTACATTCATGTGTGCTGTCTTTCTCTATTTTAATTTGAAAGAGAGAGAGAAATAGCTACCAAATCCCCACACCCATGTGTTTTGTCTCTGCACAACTTCCAGAAAAATAGCTTTTCAGTAGGATTTGCTCTTCCGCTTCCACCACAGCCAATGATGGTTATCATCATGTGCCTATTGACCCTAATTCCTAAAAGCTTTTTTTCGCACCTTAATTAGGTGATTCATCGGACTTGTAAACCACTACAAGGCTAGGGTTTAATAATGCTTTAGTACACAAGACTCAAAATGATGCCAACATGATTCTCCCAAAGAAAAAAAAATTGATGCCAATATGTGATGTGTTTGCATTGTATGGGATCTAATGCACTGGCACACTGAACTTAGGTAGTACTCTATTTGAAATATAATTCATTAGTTTTATTTTTTATTAAATTTGTTTAAATATATGACAAGATTATGTTTAAAGCAAAAGTAGTAATTTTCACAAATATTGAAAAAAAAAAAATAAAAGTAGGGGAAAAAAAAGAGGTTTCATTTAATTCTCAAAATGTCTAAACCGGAAAAGTCTAGGACCACATAATTTTTCATAACTTCTTGCCACAACTGTGACGTGACAGAGTGTGATTGGTGAATAAAATATGATAGGTTTATGTGTAAGTGATAGTTAACCACTTACAATCTGTCACGTCAGAGTTGTGGTAAAAAAGTTGTGGAATAATTTATGGTCCTATAACTACTCATCTAAGCCACTTAAATAATCTCTCTTCCATTTGAATGAAGTGTCAATTTTATTTTATTTTTATAATTGATGAAGTGTCATTAACTCATTTTATAATTAGAGGTCATTGAGGGCTTCGATTATTTGCTAATCAGAACAAGAGTGTATACAAATGCAATGAATCTTATCAAAACAACAATTGCACCTTCAATTCTATCCCATCCTTCAATGACCCTTTCACAATGAAGATGTCGAAAAGGACCACGCCGATGGGTGACACTGATTATACCTAGATATGGCAAAACGGGTCAGAAAATTCTGACCCGACCCGAACCCAATTTTTTTGACCCAAAGTAAAAACGGGTTGACCCGTGACTCGACTAGTGTTTTTTTGCAGGTCAACCTGACTCGACCAGAACCTGAACCATTTTTTAAAACTTTTTTTTTTTGATAAAAAATAAAATAAAATAAAGACAATATTGATTTAATTATTTGTTGTGAGCTTTAAGGAAACAAATGAGACATTTACATAATTGTATGCAAATTAATTGAAAGATGAATGATTACGCATTCTGTAATGAGTAAAGATTTTTAGATATCAAATAGCAAAGTGCATGCCAAGATAATCTAGTTATAGTATAGTTAAAAATATAAATTTAAAATTATAGACATGTGTGAGAAACATTCACAAGTGTGAAAATAGTGACGTCAAAGTATCAAATTAACATAAATTATGAATGTTTAGACTTATTTTTTAACAATTTATGTCCAAAATAAACGGCTTTTCAAAATAAATTATATTTCCTAGAGTGTATGTTACTTAACAATGATATGATATTCATAAAAAAGATCATGTATAAATAAGTAAACAATCAAACTTTAATATATATCTCAAATTGAAATAGAGTGTCAACTACAATTGACAATAGATTATAAAATTAATTTTCAAGATTGTAGATTTCTTATATTCTTTTATTCTTTGTCAAATGAATTATCCAATAAGTCATTTATATTTTGTTTTTAACCAACTTAAAATGATCATTTTTGACCTGTAATCCAATTGACCCGAACCCGATCAGCCCATGACTACTTATACGAACTTTTGACCTGTAACCCAACTTTTGTCAAGATAAAAAAGCAAAAGGCAAAAGAATGATATGAATGGATGAGCTGGCAGAGATGAGTTGTCGCGACCTCTCAGGGTTTGTTCACTCACTACGTAGGATTGGTTTTGTCCGTACAACCTTTTGGGTTACTGTCAAGCATCCATTATTAACTTGTGGACCATACTTGTGCTTGATTATTAAAGCATCAATCATTTTACCAAGCATAAATGCAACAGTTGATACAAGATTAGCATCCTATGATCAAGATTAGCATATTTGCAATTCTTTTTTTGGCGTATAGTGTATTTACGCTTTTTTTTTTTTTTTTTCTCCACTAGGAAGATCCGGTTCTATCAGGTATACATAATGGAATCACTTTAGTTCTCAAGTGGATTTTTTGATTTTTTTCACCCAAAAAAAAAAAAAAAACTAAAGCAAAGATGAGCAATTCAAGAAGCACAAAACTTCATGTAGCCATGTTTCCCTGGTTTGCCTTTGGCCATATCACTCCCTACCTGCACCTCTCAAACAAGCTTACAGAGAGAGGCCATAGGGTGTCTTTCTTACTGCCGAAAGGAGCACAAGCAAAGGTAGAACATCTCATCCTTTATCCAAACCTCATCCACTTCTATCCCCTTCTTGTTCCCAGTGTAGATAGACTACCCCCTGGTGCCGAGACTACCTCAGATGTTCCTCTTCCACTTCATGGACACCTTCGTGCTGCCTTTGATCCAAACCCAAGACCAAGTTCAAACCATTCTGAGCAGTCTCAAGCCTGATTTCATTTTCTTTGACTTCAGCCCTTGGATGCCAGCCTTAGCACACCAAATTGGCTCCAAGGCCATATGTTATGCCATTGTAACCCTAGCAATGCAAGCACTAAAGGTTCCTACTAAGGAGAAACCAGAGGATATGATTGTAGAAGACTTCATGCAACCGCCTCCTGGCTATCCTCCTTCGTGTGTGCGAATAAAGTCCAAGGACTATGAGATTGCACAACTAAAAGTGTTTGCCAAGGCTCTTGGAACAGAGATGTCTCTTTATGTTCGAATTACGTATGGCTTGATTCGGAGTGATGCCCTGGCCTATAGGACATATCATGAGTTTGAAGGGCCATAATGTGACTTCTTAAGGCAGCATGACCTGTCCTGCCTGAAGCACCGACCACAAAGCCAGACGAGAAATGGACTAATTGGTTATGCAATTTCAAGCAAGGTACTGTGGTGTATTGTGCATTTGGGAGTCAAAATAAACTACAAAAGGACCAGTTTCAGGAGCTACTTTTGGGGTTTGAGTTATGTGGGCAACCATTTTTGGTGGCTCTGAGTACTCCAGATGGTTGCGCAACAATTGAAGAAGCTTTTCCAGAGGGGTTTGAAGAGAGAGTTAAAGGGAGAGGATGGGTGTATGGGGGATAGGTGCCACAAACATTGATATTGGAGCACTCATCTATTGGCTGTTCTGTGACCCATTGTGGATATGGGTCCATGTGGGAGTCTCTCTTTAGTGATTGCCAAATAGTGTGCGTTCCATACCTTGGTGATCAAATTGTGGGTGCCAGGTTAATGGCGGAAGAGCTCAAAGTTGCAGTGGAGGTGGAGAGAGAAGATAATGGGTGGATTTCCAAGGAAAGCCTGAGTAAGGCCAGTATCTCTGTGATGGACGAGGACAGTGAAATAGCTAGGCTGGTGAGAGGAACTTACTAGTGAAGGCATGCAAGAGAGATATTTAGACACTTTCATTCAAAACCTGCAAGGTCTTATGGATTGACTAAGTGCTACATATGAACCCAACTACTTTATCCTTTGCACTAAAAAGAGCAGTAGCAGTTTCAATTGAGGAAGGATTCACTCGTGTTATAGTTTCTGTTTGGGGATGCTACTTCTTTGTCAATGTTGTTCTATTTGTATATCCAGTTGTATTTCTTTTCTGGGTTGTACTTGTGTTTCGTTTCTCATTTAGCAAAAAAATAACAGTAATGCTAAGGAAAATACAATTTTTAATTTTTTAGCCGAAAAATTTTGTACCGCTATTCAAATCGGAATGACACACTCCCCTCTTCCACATCGGATAAAATTTCGGCCTATTCCGGTGTGTTTCGGGCATTCCGGTTTGTTTCGGTGAAATCCGGCCTATATTCAAGATTCGGCCGGTACATGTTCAATCACTCAAGATGAGCCTCACTGCCTCAGTGAAAAAAAAAAGAAAAAAAGAAGAAGAAGAAAAAGATAAAGATGATGATGAAGATGAGAACTTAAAAGATGAGATTAGTGTCAACAAATTTACAGAGCAGCAGACCTGAAGAGAAATCCTTGGAGATGAACAATGCTGAGAGAGGGAGGAGATAAGACTATTAAGACTTAAGAGAGACAGAATGTTATATGAGAGTCAGAACTTTTGAATAGAAGAGTATGGAGAGAACTTAGAAGGCATTTTGAATATACGGTTGTGATGAGGATTGGAACATGGAAATATTGGGATTGTTGATAGATGGGACTTAAAGAGAAAGATGGAAATAGGAAAAGAGAAGACCAAAGACACATGTGAATGGAAGAAAGAAAAGTTAAAAAATGAATCAAAAGATACGAAGATATGGCAGTCAGTGGCGGGATCGGTTTAGAGAAAATGAATGACCAGGGAAAACTGAAAATTAAAAACATTATTTTATATAATTAAATTAACTAAATACTGAGGTTTAAGAAGACTAAATATCTTGTATTATTTGATATTTAGGTTATTTGGATACAATTTATTTTTGTTGAAACTGAAAATACTGTAACAAAATAATTTTTAAATGTGTAAATAGTGTCATGGGAACTAATTTTAATAATTTTTTTTCTGAATAAAGTGGTTGTGGGCCCGTGAACCGTGCGTAAATAGTGCATGAACAATGTAATTTGTCTCATGTACAGTGAATTTATGTGCATGAACAGTGCGATTACTGTTCATACACGCTAAAAAAAAGAAAAAAAGAAAAATGAAGGAAACGTGATTCAGTAAACGCAGACACACAAATAAGTTGAATCCAAACGCTCTATTAGTTATTGACCTGTAAATCTTCTTATTGTGTGAATTGTGATGTTAAATTGATGTTTAAGACTTAAGAGTTAAGACTAAATGATTAGTATTATTTAATATTTAGTTATTTATTTATTAGAATTGACAATTTTATGTTCTACAAGAATATATATATATATATATATAAATTATTTTTTAGGTACCCGAAACACCTTGAAACGATACGCCGAAATTGATCAGTACCAAAATATTCTATTTTATTGGACAAACTGAAATGGAGTATGAAACGGTATTCATAACATTGAATTTTTTACTACTTGAGCTTTGCAAATAGAAGTTTGTCAAGTCGTAAATATATTTAAAGTTTGTTGCCAAATTAATTATAGGATTTGGAGTGTGCAAGTCGTATTCATCCTAAAATTAATATTTTAGTATTTTTTGGTAGTGTTGGGTCTATGAGAAAGAGGGGTAGTGAGTGAGGAAATAATAAAAAAATTTAAAAGAATTAATATTGTATTGAATAGATGTATAGAATAGGTAGACTAATATGGGTGTTTTATAAAAATTGGTGTGTAAAATAAAAAAAAAAAAAAAAAAATTTGTGAAAAATAGAAAGAAAGTTTGCATGAGCTAATGCGGTTGCTCTAAGAGCAACTGCATCAAAGGTTGCAAAATTGTGTAAAATGCAAAAAGTGGTTAATTTTACACATTTTAACAAAAAAAACACTCACATTAGTGCTCGCAAAATTGTGCATATATACAAAAGTGCTACAGTAATCGTGCATATATGCACGGTTACTGTAGCTTTGCATTTAATATTTTACTATATGTTTCTCTCTCCTTCACCTCACTCTCTCTTTTGCAACATTGAAGGAAATAACAAAAAAAAAAAAAATGTAAAAGAATGAATATTTCATCGAATAAATGTTTAGAATAGATAAACTGATGTGAGTGTTTTGTAAAAGTGGGTATATAAAATAGAAAAAGTATGTTTTTTTTTTTTTTTTTGGTGCAAAATAGACAGAAATTTTACACCCTCTAATGTAGTTGCTCTAAGGGTGTAAACAACTTATTCTTAAAAAACATGGTCACTTTAAGACCAACTTATCATGCTACTAACAAGCTTTTGCCAAATTTCTTGTTGATAATGTAAAGTTGTAATTTTCAATTACGTTTTGTTAGCTTTAATTTCGTATCAAATTTGATTATATTTTGTTAATTATTTCTTTGTATGTTTGTGGGATTTAATGTAAGGGTTGAGTGTGAGAGTTTGGTAAATAATTGTGAAGAACAGAGTATTTTGCGACTTGCTCGCGACTGGCTTGCCAGTAGACAACCCATGAAAGGCAACGTGAAAAATACATTCAGAAAGCTGAAGAGTCAAATATCAGGAGACATTTACAACTCATCTTGCAACTGGATCAACTCAAAAGTTATAGAGCAGTCATCTTAAAATTTCATTTTACTTCTTTTCCTTGTAGCAGAAGACGTATAAGAGGTTTTACAAGTACTTTATCATTTACAAAAAGAAAAATAAAAGATGTTATTTTAATGAAAACATTCATGTATATATCTTTTTCACTGTGTTGAGAAAATGTATAAGTTTTTTTAAAAAGTAGATTACACATTAAATGTTAAGGAATGCTTGAGGAATAGTTGAGATGCGTTGAGACTTATAAGCTTGATCGAGTTTAGATTTTTTAACAATCCTAAAACAAAAACGATAAGTTGGAGAAAAGGATTTAAACCGATGCTCAACATTATTATGAGACATTAAACCACGTAATACCATTAAGTTATAAACTCTTGACATAACATGAGCTGTCATTATATAGGTGTTCGTTGTATTTCGCATGGTCAAAATTTTGAAATAGTATGGAACATAGAGAAATATGAGAAAGAAAGAATGGACGAAAATGGAAGAAATTAATGTGATTTGGTCACTAAGACATGCGCCTATACCACCAAAATCCAAATGACTATGTTTTGTATTCACTTGATTCATAACACAACTAGAAAACCAATATTTATAATGGGATTTACAGAATTTGGAAATATGTCAACTATTAATATGGATATTTTGATTTTGAATTTCATACCAATATAATTGATAGCTCTAATCCCTTGATTTACCATAATCTCAGTTCCTTGACTTTTCTTCTCAGAAAAAAAAAAAAAGACAGTTCCTTGATTTTGTCTTCAATTATTGGAAAGCAAATCATACTTTCAAACAGTGGACATAGCCATAACAGTAGCATTTTAAAAACCCATGACATGCTTCATGTATTGCCATCTCGGACTTCTTGCAATGCCTGTTACAATTGTTTGAGGAAACGCACAACCCATCTCGGCTCTGGCTTGGACGTCAAGTCAGCTTTTACATTCTGGCAAGGTTTCTATCTCATTATAATATAAACAAATTATAAAAATTAGAAGAGATTTTTATGCATTAGGAAGTTTATATATATAGTTTATATATAAATCAGAAAAAATTTTCTTTCTTTTTTTTTATAATCTTTTTTTCATGAATGAGTATTGGGATGTTTGTGCCAAAGGGAGCAGATATCTTTTACTTCAGCTCTATGAAGATTGCCTCTTCCAAGCTTGGCCTGACCCACAGATATGGGACTCACAAAGACACAGACCTATGAGAAGAAATACCTTCTCTAAAGGGAGGGAGAGACTTGAACTTCATTAGACATAGATTTCAGCCAATTGTATTACTAGTTTTAAAATATAATAATAACAGTGCATAAATGTGAGATGTAATTCTCAAAAAATTAAATGTAAAATGCAATGCTCAACCAGTTATGCTACATATCAAAAAGAAAAAAGAGAAAAGAAAAGAAAAAAGAAAAAGAAAAAAAGAGAGAGCAAAATACAGGGATGCCCTCCAAACTTTGTTTCAATTGGATGACTAGTTGAGGTTTTTATTTGAAATTTAACCCTTGGAAAATTCATCCAAAATAGAAATTACATCTTCCATCTCATTTATGATAACTGATCATTAGTACACCACATGACCAAAACCAAACCAATATGAGCTATTAAAAACTATGGAAAATTCTAAAGTTTATGTTGGAGTAGTAATGTAAGATTTACATTGAACACATTTATTTAGTTTACAATGTAAACCTATCATCACCCTAAAACTATTTAGAAAAAAGTGCATAAATTTGCAAATGCAAATTAATGAGCTATTAAAACTGGTACGAGCCGTCCATAGAGACTAGGTGAAAAGAAAACTTTACCAGGATAGGAATCAGGATCATCATAATCGGCCTTAACCAATGCTTGAGAAACAATAGCAAAGATCACCAATGCTCCCAAAAATTGCCTTGAAGAAAAGGAAGAAATTGCCATTTTCTTTTCCCTATTACGAATATGAAAATTATTGCAAGCTCCAAATGAACTGAGTTTAATTTGTTTATAAAGAGGCTTGAATGGAGATCAAAACGACTCTATAAAACAGGGGATTTAAACATATGTTGTCTCTTCCAAGTTCCATACATGCTAATCAGCAATTGAATGTGGCTCCACTTTACATATATTTTCTAGAAAAGAATGATATCAAGATTATTACTTATTACAAATTTTATTGTGTATAAAGTGTTATACTTACTTTTAAATACAAGACAAATCCTATTAGAAATGAGCCCACTACGTCTATAAATAAGCTCATACATATTGACATCCTTCAGGTTTCCAATTTCAACTATCTTTTTTTTATATAGACTAATAAAAAAAAAAAAAACTATCGAATGACAAATACTCAATAGTTGAATAAACTTACCACGAAAAATAGAAAGGATATTTGTAAGGGTATTTATACCCCTTATAATTCACAAATGAATGTTTACAACTTACCGGGGAAAAAGGCAAGGTTATCCACCAAATGTATTTACAAAGAGATAAACACTGTTATTTTAATTAATTAATTTTTTATTGCCGAGTGATGTTTTGCAAGAGCAATGGGTTGTTACTAATAAGTTTTTTTTTTTTTTTTTTGAAAAGATCATTGCTAATAAGTTATGGTATCTGCTCTTAATGATTGATTTTTATCATCAGACTAAAACACTTTAGATCTCTTATTCAACGGTAAAAAAATTTACTCTATATATATATATATATTGTAGATATATATGGACAGTAATTTTTAATATAAAGTGGCCCATTAAAACTAAAATAACATAAATTTTAATAATTTTAAATACATTGAGGGTACGAAACATTAAAAAAATACTGAAATTAAACAATCATGATATAAAAATATTTCCCTAAGTTAAATAACTAAAATCATGACAAAAAATATATCAATTTTCCTCTTAGCCCCCCTAAGATTAAATAACTAAATTCATGATAAAATAAATATACTTATTTTATCTTCAACCTTGGTTGTTATAAGATTTGAACTTTTAAATAATTTTCATCAAAAAAGAAAATATTTTCTCTTTCTTTTTAAAAGAGTTTCAACCTATGGCGTCCGCTCCTCTTAGCCCCCCTAAGATTAAATAACTAAATTCATGATAAAATAAATATACTTATTTTATCTTCAACCTTGGTTGTTATAAGATTTGGACTTTTAAATAATTTTCATCAAAAAAGAAAATATTTTCTCTTTCTTTTTAAAATGATTTTTTAAAAAGAGTTTCAACTTATGATGTCCACTCCTGATGTCTACACTAATAAGTTTTTGGTGTAGGCAGGAATTAAACATTAGATCTCTTATACAACCATCAGAAACTTTATCAGTTGAACAAACTAAAACCCACTTTTTAAAATGAAATTGACATAGAAAATTTTGCATAGGGGAATGCATAAAAAAGAATGAAAGAAGAAAATAAATTTGAAGATGGATTCCACTACGAGGGTGATTTTTTTTGCCGGACATATGATATTCTGAGGTGCGAAATAAACTGCATACCAAATAGCTAATGATCATATTAATTGATCCCCTGGCTCCACCATTAGATATGAGTCATGGTCATATTGAAAGAGAGCGAGCAGCTCTGAGATTAGAAGGAGGTGGTGGTGTGCTTGGGAATGAACACTAAGCTCTAAGGTTTTGTGGGTTTCGTGGTTATTTGTGGTGGACCTGGCGGTGGAGGAGTTGGGTCCTTGGAAAGACATTTTTTTTTTTTAATTAATGAATTTGAATATTTTTGTGAATGCATTCTTGGCTTCTGTTTGGATAACAAGAAAATATTGAGATAAGTATTTTAGTTTTAATGTCTTTTTAGTATATTTGATTGATGCATTGGCCTAGTTAATTGACATGACATAATTTGATTGGATCAATTTACACAAGTGGCAAGTTTAAATAAGTGGCATTTAGTGGACAACTCGTGAATGGATATAGATGGAAGGACATTTTTTTTCAAGCATTATGTAAAAACAACTTATCATGCATCTAATAAATTCTTACCAAATTGCATATTGCTAAAATGTCTATTTTCCTCTTTACTGTTTGGTTGAATAGTCAAGATTTCAGTAACTCTACTATTAATTTACCTCAATAACACTAGAGGATCTTGATTCCGCTCCTCCTTTGCTATCATGAACTCTATATTTCATATGCTTATCTTTGAAAGGTATAGACCAATGATCTTAAAATTTCATGTTACTACTATTCCTTATAGCAGAAGAGGTACGAGGTTTTACGAGTACTTCTTCATTTACAAAAGGAAAAATGAAAAATAAAAGATGTGATCATGCGAATAAACTTGGACATTTTGATGAAAACATTCATGTCTCTTTTTGGCGGTGTTGAGAAAATGTATAATTATTTTTTAAAATGGATTACTTATTAAATGTTAAGGAATGCTAAACGAATAGTTGAGATGCGTTGAGACTTAAGCTCGTTCACAAAGTCAATCTAGTACAGTTTTTCTACCATGTTTGGCTTGACTCATATAGATGGGTGACGTATACAGTTGAAAACTTGAATTAATGTATGTGTTTGGATAGGACTCCACGTTTGCCTTTTTTTTTTTTTTTTTTTTTTTTTTTCAACGCATAAACAGTAACATCACATAAATTTATTGTGTAGAGACAAAATTTACTGTTTACACACTGTTCACGGGTCCCATAATACTATTCACCTATTTAAAAATTATTTTGTTATAGTATTTTTAGTTTTAGCAAAAATAAGTTGTATCTAAACTGATATAGTGAGTTGCTTTCTACATCTCTCTATATCTCATTAAGTCTTAGTGAAAATCCTAGAATAAATTCATATAAAATTAGATACGGCAGGCAGGAAAAACCATACCCAAAAACCTACTCCCCAAGCCACCTTTCCAAAAAGCATTATATGTTTCAAAATGATAATTTTTCATGCAAGAAACCTAAATTATCCTTCTTTACAAATCCAATATGTAGTACCAAAACCACCAAAAACCCAACAAATTAATTCATCTTAAGCTAAACAAAAACAAGCTCCCAAAATGAATTCAACTTCAACCTTGATACCTTTCTCTCTTCAACTGCTTATTTTAGCATCTTTGGCTCTCTTCCTACCATCTATCAAATCCTCTTCAGATTACAGCACCTTAGTATACAAGAATTGTGCAACCCAAACATTTACAAGTACATCAACATCACACTCACAAACCCTTTCCTCTCTTTTCCAAGAGCTAGTAGCACACTCCTCCCAATCCAAGTTCTTCAAAACCATTGAAGGAAACAATGAGACAGCCATTTCTGGTCTCTTTCAATGCAGGGGGGACATGAGTGATGAAGAGTGCCACAACTGTGTAAACGCAATTCCTCAAATGTCAGACAGCTTGTGCAGCCTTGCAATGGCAGCTAGAATTCAGCTTTTTGGGTGCTATACACACTATGAGGCTGATGGTTTTCATGAACCAGATGCAACTACTTCCGAAACTAATTTGCTCAACAAGATTTGTGGTGAATCTGAGGCAGTGGATGGTGGGTTTGTAGAGCTTAGAGACGCGGCATTTGCAGCTCTTGAAAGTGGTGTTGTGAGTGGTAATGGGTTCTTTTCATCGAGCTATGACTCGGTGCAAGTGACGGCACAGTGTGAAGGTGATTTAGGGAGTTGTGATTGTGGGGAATGTGTGAACAATGCAGTGCAGGTTGCTCAGGAAGAATGTGGGAACTCAGTTTCAGGAGAAATTTATTTGGACAAGTGCTTCATCAGCTATTCTTACCATCCGGGTACACACGGCAACTCTAAACGCGGTAATGCTGCTTCAGTTTCTCTTTGAACTTTTGTATATTTGCGTAGCTAGTGAAGATTGATAGGTGTTTCAGTGACCATAAAAGTTGTTTTTAACAGGGGTATGCATGGTCGGGTTGAGTTGGATAAAAGAGTTTTTTCCATTTAACCTACCGGGATTGGGTTGAAAAATAAAAATAAGAAAAGACCCATTATAGGAGTCCAACCCAATCCACATAGGTCGGATTGGATTGGACCCAAGAGTTGGACATTTTTTTATTTTTATTTTAAAAGATAAGTATTGGGACAAATTTATAAGATTACCTACCCAAATAATAACAGATTTACTGATCAAACTATATCATAATACCAAATCAACAGAAATAACATAATGTTTATTTTCTTATAAATTAGTGCATTAAACCAAAATAGTAAATAATAAAATCATTATATATATATATTAGATATAGGTGAATCGAGTTGGGTTTGACGAATTTGTATATATATATATATTTATATTAGATATTAGATATAGGCGAATCGAGTTGGGTTTGATGAATTTGTGAATCAGCTAGTGCACACCCTACCTAACTTGTTGTAAAAAAAAAATTTTAAAAAAAAAAATTTGCAACCCAACTTAACCCACCAACTTCTAAAAATTAAGCCATCCCATTGAGTTGGGTTGGATTGTGTTGGTTTTGACTTTGATGGATTAGTGGGTTGGATTCACACCCCTTTCTCACATGCTATAAAAAAAATGGTCTTTATCAAAACATAAAATGCCATGTAGTAGAAGTTGCAGTAGACTGGTATCTTATCATCTATATAAATGGTTTTCCTCAATCATCATCATCATCATTATTTTTATGAGTGATGACAGGGAATACTATAGATTTATTGCATCATTTTTATGAGTGATGATAGGGAATACTATAAATTTATTGCATGAGTCTTGTAATTAAACTGATTCGCAATCACGGAGAGGTAATTTAAATATTTATTTATTAGTTGTTGTTAAGGTAGCATCAATCATATTTATTTTCTCAAGAGAAGTTGTAACTTGTAAATCTTTTATGCTAAGTTAACTTTAGCATTTTTTTTTCATTATTATTACTCTTAATAATTATGCATTACAATTCCCATGATTTGTCAAAGGCTTTTTAGCTGAATTAGCACCTCCCCATGCACAAAGTGCTTGAGGGACTGGGGGAAAGGATTTGAATGACGGATTAGCAGTATATTATAATTATCTCTAATAAAAAAACGCCCATGATTTCAATTTTTGTCCTTGTTTCTCTCGCTCTTACATGATTCATTATCACTAATTATGGACGACATTTTCTTGACAGAGGGCGGTGGGAATAAATTAGCAGCAATTGTTGTGGGAGGGGCAGCAGCTTTATTTTTGGGGTTTATTTTCTATTTGTGTATCAAGTCTTGGAATAAGAAAGATGATGATTAATTTTAAATCATGTCAAATTAATATGAAAAAATTTAGAAACAATTAATAAAATTGTTTAATCTTAGTTGTTTCTCCATTTTTCTGTAATGTTATTTGGTCGTAGAATTTATTAATATATTATGAGTAATGTTATAGCCATAAATTATTTTACAACATTTTTACAAAACGTTGATGTTATCAACTTCTTATTGGTTTTTATCTAGACCCATCATTAATATCACTTTTTCATTTACCAATAATCAATCACCACATTAGCCGTTTGTAAAAAGATTTGTAAAATAGTTTGTATCTCTAGCATTACTCATATGTGGCGTTTGGTACGGGGTAATGTTTTAGGATTCCTATGAATGTTTAAAGATTCTCATGTTTGGTTGCAAATCACGCTAGGGAATCAAATGCTAGGGGAATCTGAATTACCCCTTTAAACCCCTCTTAGTAGGAATGTGGATTCCCTTTAAAACAGGTGGGTATCCAGGTTTTCAAGTGTTGATACCCATTTTCGTGACACATTTTGTACGAGCCCGATTCAACCAAGCCCAACTTCATTGTGAGCTCAATTCATGTATTATATTATATTTTATTCTTTCAAAGCATGGCCCAAGAACACTATTTGGGAAATTGAGGAAGTGTGGTTTGGAGGGTATGGATCAGTTCCTTTCGGACCTTTTGCATGAGCCCAGCCCATGTGTGCTACCAAGTGGGTAAGGGACACTGGTAGCACCTCAGGCTCATGGAGGAGGTCTTGTATCCAAAATTTCCACACCAAAACAGCTTTTATGCTCTGTGTGACTATGGCCCAAAGTTTCTGTCCAAACCTTTTTTTTTTCCTTTAAAAATGGTTGGCTCTCATTGGCCAACTTCAGCTGCTAGCTCTCATCTAGTTGAGCCTCCCAATGGTCTGAAACAGCTGAAAATGAGGAGCCAATGAGGGTTTAGTCAAGCATTTCCCTTAATGATGATAAAAATAATCCTTTCTTTTATTCAAACAAAAGCAAACCTGAAAATTACTACTTGCTTAACACCTTGGGGTCTAAAGCCTTTTCTATTGACCAAAAACCAGTTACTTAGAGCACCCCAAACTCAATATAAATTCCACAATCAGATTCAAAACAAGGGAGGACGTTTTACTCTGAGAGCAACACCCCAAGCTCAATACAAGAGTCTTTCTTCAACTAAAAAAAACAACCAGCCACGTTCTACCCACAAACTTGAAATTTCAGAGCAAAACCCCATTCAACCAGTTAACAATCTCACAATTCCAAAGCTTGGGGGTGGAAATATGGGTACAGGGAAACCTTCCTTCTCTTCCTCACAACCTCTCTCAATTCCCTCTTATGTGTGACTATGGGTTGAAGTTTCAGACCTGTTATGTTTTTATGGTTTTTAGCACTTTTGTTATAAGCATTTTGATTATCTCTTGTCAAAGCACCATTAGCCTTTTGTTAATTATACATTTGGAATTTTGGGCTTGATTCTCCACCAATAAACACTTCTAAAGAACCCAAGGGGAGATTTGGGCCGTTTTCGCATTTTCGGCCCTTGTCGCAGAACGTCCCTGACATTTTGGCGACTCCGTTAGGGAGTCGAGCAGCTAACAGAAGACAAATGGTGCCTCCAAAGGTGTGGAACCAACAAAGAGATGGTGTTTCTCACACCAACTTGTCGTTCCAAGGGAAACCGTATGATGCTTTACCGCACAAGAAGAGCATTGTGAAGTTGAGCTTGAAAAAGTTCTATCCTTAGCTCATTGAGCTACTGGAGACAATCCAAATCGTGTGACAAAACCGCGCCAACCTCCGGAAGTCATCCAAGAAGTGAAGGATGGAGGGAGAATCAACTTTCTTATCCAAGGGAAAAATTTTCTTCCACTCATCTATATTAGTTTTTAGCTATCTTTCTTACCGATGAATTATCCGACATCTCTTGCTTTATATAATATTTGTGAACATTTTTTTTATATAGCTTGAAAATGCAAAAATGGTGAGCCACAAGTCCAGCTGCGAAGGGAATGACGGCTCTAACCAATAATCAACAATGCAAAGCTCTAAACATCAATTTCAAAACCAAGAACCCCAACAACAATAGCTAAAAGCTCATCCTCAACATCTTCTCAACACATGCACCCTTTATTGTTGAGTTGTATTGTTGTTGAGCCAACGCCGAGCATATGGGGGCTGCCGCGGGTGATTAACTCATTTTGGCACAATAATAATTGCCACTGTGTGCGACCCTTTGCAACTAAACATTTTTGGCATCATCGCTAAATGAAACTCCACTAAATAGCTAAAGGCCGTAGCTAAATAGCCCACCGCAAGGAGCTAGATATTCCATACACCAAGCCTTGAGGTAGCGACATACCATACATCAAGTTGTATTGTTGCTGAGCCAGCACCGAGCATATGGGGGTTGCCGCGGGTGATTAACTCATTTTGGCACAACAATAATTGCTGCTGTGTGCGACCCTTCGCAGCTAAATATTTTTGGCATCACCGTTAAATGAAGTCTTCACCAAATAGCTAAAGGCCATAGCTAAATGGCCCACCCCAAGGCACTAGATATTCCATATACTAAGCCTTGAGGTAGCGACATACCATGCATCAAGTTATATTGTTGCTGAGTTAGCGCTGAGCATATGGGGGTTGCAGCAGGTGATTAAATTATTTTGGCACAACAATAATTGCTACTGTGTGCAACCCTTCCCAGCTAAACATTTTTGGCGTCATTGCTAAATGAAGCTTCACCAAATAGCTAAAGGTTGTAGCTAAATGGTCCACCGTAAGGCGCTAGATATTCCATACACCAAGCCTTAAGGTAGCGACATACCATACATCAAGTTGTATTGTTGTTGAGCCAGCGCCGAGCATATGGGGGCTGTCGCGAGTGATTAACTCATTTTGGCACAACAATAATTGCTGATGTATGCGACCCTTCACAGCTAAACATTTTTGGCGTCACCGTTAAATGAAGTCTTCACCAAAGAGCTAAAGGCCATAGCTAAATGGCCCGCCGTAAGGCACTAGACGTTCCATGCACTAAGCCTTAAGGTTGCGACATACCATACATCAAGTCTTTAAGACTCTCAAGTACTCTCTTCACTAATTCATTTATTTATACATATTGTTTAAACCATTTTAATCTTTCAAATTTTTAATCAAAATACTTTTTATAAGTCGTTTATGCTATTTCGCTTGGCCATGACTATCGCTAACTAATATAAATCACATTTGCACTTAGGGTGAAACGAAAACCTTCTCAGAGCACCCAATGACAAAGAAAATTCGAACTCAATTCCCTCTCATCGAAGCTGTGACACGCTCATGAACGCTAAGCTATGACGAGCTCATGCATCCAAAATCTTGGTTGATCCATGCACGCCAAGCCATGGCATGTTCATATATCTCAAGTCATGACAAACGCATGCATTCTAAGCTATGACAACGCCTTAATCCTTCTTGAATTTGAGATTATACTTGAAGAGGGAAGTTCAAACATTGCCATCATCAAGAAAATGTATAAGTTATAAACTCTTGACGTAACATGAGTTGTCATTATATAGGTGTTCCTTGTATTTCGCATGGTCAAAATTTTGAAATAGTATGGAACATAGAGAAATATGAGAAAGAAAGAATGGACGAAAATGGAAGAAATTAATGTGATTTGGTCACTAAGACATGCGCCTATACCACCAAAAACCAAATGAATACGTTCTGTATTCACTTGATTCATAACACAACTAAAAAACCAATATCTATAATGGGATTTACAGAATTTGGAAATATGTCAACTATTAATATGGATATTTTGATTTTGAATTTCATACCAATATAATTGATAGCTCTAATCCCTTGATTTACCATAATCTCAGTTCCTTGATTTTTCTTCTCAGAAAAAAAAAAAAAAAAAGGTTCCTTGATTTTGTCTTCAATTATTGGAGAGTAAATCATACTTTCAAACAGTGGACATAGCCATAACAGTAGCATTTTAAAAACCCATGACATGCTCCATGTATTGCCATCTCGGACTTCTTGCAAAGCCTGTTACAATTGTTTGAGGAAACGCACAACCCATCTCGGCTCTGGCTTGGACGTCAAGTCAGCTTTTACATTCTCTCGAGGTTTCTATCTCATTATAATATAAACAAATTATAAAAATTAGAAGAGATTTTTTTGCATTAGGAAGTTTATATATATAGTTTTTATATATATATATATATTAGAAAAAATTTTCTTTCTTTTTTTTTTATAATCTTTTTTTCATGAATGAGTATTGGGATATTTATGACAAAGGGAACAGCAAATATTTTTTACTTCAGCTCTATGAAGATTGCCTCTTCCAAGCTTGGCCTGACCCACAGATATGGGACTCACAAAGACACAGACCTATGAGAAGAAATACCTTCTCTAAAGGGAGGGAGAGACCTGAACTTCATTAGACATAGATTTCAGCCAATTGTATTACCAGTTTTAAAATATAATAATAACAGTGCATAAATGTGAGATGTAATTCTCAATAAATTAAATGTGAAATGCAATGCTCAACCAGTTATGCTACATATCAAAAAGAAAAAAGAGAAAAGAAAAAAAAGAAAGAGAGCAAAATACAGGGATGCCCTCCAAACTTTGTTTCAATTGGATGACTAGTTGAGGTTTTTATTTGAAATTTAACCCTTGGAAAAATTCATCCAAAATAGAAATTACACCTTCCATCTCATTTATGATAACTGCTCATTAGTACACCACATGACCAAAGCCAAACCAATATGAGCTATTAAAAACTATGGAAAATTCTAAGTTTATGTTGTAGTAGTCATGTAAGATTTACATTGTACACATTTATTTAGTTTACAATGTAAACCTACCATCACCCTAAAACTATTTAGAAAAAAGTGCATAAATGTGCAAATGCAAATGAGCTATTAAAACTGGTACGAACTGTCCATAGAGACTAGGTGAAAAGAAAACTTTACCAGGATAGGAATCAGGATCATCATAATCGGCCTTAACCAATGCTTGAGAAACAATAGCAAAGATCACCAATGCTCCCAAAAATTGCCTTGAAGAAATAAAGGTAGAAATTGCCATTTTCTTTTCCCAATTACGAATATGAAAATTATTGCAAGCTCCAAATGAACTGAGTTTAATTTGTTTATAAAGAGGCTTGAATGGAGATCAAAACGAGTAAACGACTCTATAAAACAGGGGATTTAAAGTTTAAACATATTTTGTCTCTTCCAAGTTCCATACATGCTAATCAGCAATTGAATGTTGCTCCACTTTACATATATTTTCTAGAAAAGAATGATATCAAGATTATTACTTATTACAAATTTTATTGTGTATAAAGTGTTATACTTACTTTTAAATACAAGACAAATCCTATTAGAAATTAGCCGACTACGTGTATAAATAAGCTCATACATACTGAAATCCTTCAGGTTTCCAATTTCAACTATCTTTTTTTATATAGAATAATAAAAATTAAAATTAAAATTAAAAGACTATCGAATGACAAATAGTTTACTAAACTTATCACGAAAAATAGCAAGGATATTTGTAAGGGTATTTATACCCCATACAATTCACAAATGAATGTTTACAACTTACCGGGGAAAATGCCAAGGTTATCCACCAAATGTATTCACAAAGAGATAAACACTGTTATTTTAATTAAGTAATTTTTTATTGCCAAGTGATGTTTTGCAAGAGCAATGGGTCATTACTAATAAGTTTTTTTTTTTTTGAAAAGATCGTTACTAATAAGTTAGTAGAACACGCACATATCTAAATGATCTTATAGCGTCTGCTTTTGATGATTGTTTTTTATCATCACACCAAAACACTTCAGATCTCTTAATCAACGATAAGAAAATTTACTATGTATATATATATATATTGTAGATATATATGGACAGTAATTTTTAAATATAAAGTGGCCCATTAAAACTAAAATAACATAAATTTTAATAATCTTAAATACATTGAGGGTACGAAACAGTAAAAAATACTAAAATTAAACAATCATGATA
>JAFHAW010000236.1:0-32500 GCA_019022515.1 Quercus aquifolioides | reverse complement strand
AGAGGCCGAAACTAAAAGGGGAGGCACGCACAAACAGAGAGGAACATTTTGGGCTGAAACAGAGGAACGTTTTGGGCTGAAACAGAGCAACGTTTTGGGCTGAAAAGAGGAATGTTTTGGGCTGAAAAAGGGCAACACGTTTAGAAAGAAAGAGAGGGCGCTAAAAGAAAAAAGAGGGGCGCCGAAACTGAAAAAAAAAGGAAGAGAGGTTGAACTGAAATAGAGGACGACGCGGAAGCAGAGAAAAGGCTGAAGCAGAAAAACGCTGAAGAAAAAGGCTAAAACAGAGGAACGCTGAAGCAGATTTTTTAGAGTTCATTTTCCTTTCAAATCTTCTCAGAAAAATTATGGTGAATTCGTTTATGTTGAGTTTAATTTTTAGCATGAACTAAATTTTCTTTATTCTAGGAAAACGATGTAATCTAGTTCCGAACTATGCTTACTTTTCTATGTTAATTTGAATTAATTCTCTTCATGTTTGTCTGATTTATTCTGAGCTTATTGCTTCTAATTAACTGGCCATTAATTAGATGATTTTGATCTTGTGATTTGCTGTCGAAAGAGGGAATGATAGGATAGATCTTGAATGTTTCGGCACAGATAAATATAGAGATCGAAAGACTTGTATGACCCTATGTAGTATTAAAATCGTTGGTCTTAATGTTGTCTTGCTTTATTAAATTGCATATTCTTATGTAAAAATGATGAACAAGAATGTTTCCAATTGACTATCGAAAGAGGCTTTTGGATCAGTTTGGAGATTGCTAACAAACAAAGAGAATTAAATTCAATTAGCTAGATGAGTAAAGCATAGTGAGGAATTAGGTGAAATCGATTTCCTAGAAGTTTTCTTCCCATTAATTTGACCTTCGAGCAACATCTTTCTTTTCCTTTGCGCATTTTCTTTAAATTGATTTTATTTTAAATTCCAATTAAAAAAAAAAAAAAAAAAAACCTTAGTAACTTCTCTAGATAAAATCGAGATTAGCATAATTTTGGTATTTGTCAAAAGTAAGTGACCAATCCCTGAGGACGATACTTTTCTCATCACTTTACTATAAAACTACGATACTATGCACTTGCAGTTTTGCACCAATCAAATAGTCAAGATTTCGGCAACTCTACTATTAATTTACCTCAATAACACTAGAGGATCTTGATTCCGCTCCTCCTTTGCTATCATGAACTCTATATTTCATATGCTTTGCTTTGAAAGGTATAGACCAATGATCTTAAAATTTATTACTATTCCTTATAGCAGAAGAGGTACGAGGTTTTACGAGTACTTTATCATTTACAAAAAGAAAAAAGAAAAATAAAAGATGTGATCATGCGAATAAACTTGGAGATTTCGATGAAAACATTCATGTCTCTTTTTTGCGGTGTTGAGAAAATGTATAATTATTTTTTAAAATGGATTACTTATTAAATGTTAAGGAATGCTAAACGAATAGTTGAGATGCTAGAACAGTTTTTCTACCATGTTTGGCTTGACTCATATAGATGGGTGACGTATACAGTTGAAAACTTGAATTTATATATAGTGAGTTGCTTTCTATATCTCATTTAAGTCTTAGTGAAAATCCTAGAATAAATTCATATAAAATTAGATATAGTAGGCAGGAAAAACCATACCCAAAACCCTACTCCCCAAGCCACCTTTCCAAAAAGCATTATATGTTTCAAAATGATAATTTTCCGTGCAAGAAACCTAAATCATCCTTCTTTACAAATCCAATATGTAGTACCAAAACCACCAAAAACCCAACAAATTCATCTTGAGCTAAACAAAAACAAGCTCCCAAAATGAATTCAACTTCAACCTTGATACCTTCCTCTCTTCAACTGCTTCTTTTAGTCTCTTTGACTCTCTTCCTACCATCTATCAAATCCTCTTCAGATTACAGCACCTTTGTATACAAGAATTGTGCAAGCCAAACATTCACAACTACATCATCATCACACTCACAAACCCTTTCCTCTCTTTTCCAAGAGCTAGTAGCACACTCCTCCCAATCCAAGTTCTTCAAAACCATTGAAGGAAACAATAATGAGACAGCCATTTCTGGTCTCTTTCAATGCAGGGGGGACATGAGTGATGAAGAGTGCCACAACTGTGTAAACGCAATTCCTCAAATGTCAGACAGCTTGTGCAGCCTTGCAATGGCAGCTAGAATTCAGCTTTTTGGGTGCTATACACACTATAAGGCTGATGGTTTTCATGAACCAGATGCAACTACTTCCAAAACTAATTTGCTCTACAAGTTTTGTGGTGAATCTGAGGCAGGGGATGGTGGGTTTGTAGAGCTTAGAGACGCGGCGTTTGCAGCTCTTGAAAGTGGTGTTGTGAGTGGTAATGGGTTCTTTTCATCGAGCTATGACTCGGTGCAAGTGACGGCACAGTGTGAAGGTGATTTAGGGGGTTGTGATTGTGGGGAATGTGTGAACAATGCAGTGCAGGTTGCTCAGGAAGAATGTGGGAACTCAGTTTCAGGAGAAATTTATTTGGACAAGTGCTTCATCAGCTATTCTTACTATCCGGATGGGACACACGGCAACTCTAAACCCGGTAATGCTGCTTCAGTTTCTCTTTGAACTTTTGTATATTTGCGTAGCTAGTGATGATTGATGGGTGTTTCAGTGACCATAATTGTTGTTTTTAACAGGGGTATGCATGGGTCATGGATGAAAGAGTTTTTTCCATTTAACCTACCATGATTGGGTTGGAAAAAAGAAAAGAAAAAAAAAGACCCATTATAGGAATCCAACCCAATCCACATAGATCGGATTGGATTGGACCCAAGGGTTGGACAGTTTTTATTTTTATTATAAAAGATGAGCATTGGCACAAATTTATAAGATTACCTACCCAAATAATAACAGATTTACTAATCAAACTATATCATAATACCAAATCAACACAAATAACATAATGTTTATTTTCTTATTAATTAGTGCATTAAACCAAAATAATGTTTATTTGATATAGGTGAATCAAGTTGGGTTTGACGAATTTGTAAATCAATTGGTCCACACCTTACCTAACTTGGGGTCCGTTTGGATACAGCTGAAAACTGAAAACACTGTAGCAAAATAATTTTTAAATGTGTAAATAGTACCGTGAGACCCATTTTTAATAAAAAAGTTGATAAAAATTGAAAATTGTGGGACCCGTGAACAGTGCTCGGTGCACTGTTCACTGGCTGAAAAGTCAAATAATGCGGCTACTGTTCAATGAACAGTAGCCGCACTACACAGAAATGCTTGAAAACCAAAAAAAAAAAAAAAACAGAAAACGCAAACGCCCAATCCAAACAGGCACTTGTTGTAAAAAAAAAAAATTGCAACCCAACCTAACTCACCAACTCCTAAAAACTAAGCCAACCCATTGAATTGGGTTGGATTGTGTTGGTTTTGACTTTAATGGATCAGTGGGTTGGATTCACACCCCTTTCTCATATGCTATAAAAAAAAAACTCCTAAAAACTAAGCCAACCCATTGAGTTGGGTTGGATTGTGTTGGTTTTGACTTTGATGGATTAGTGGGTTGGATTCACACCCCTTTCTCATATGCTATAACAAAATATGGTCTTTATCAAAACATAAAATGCCATGTAGTAGAAGTTGTAGTAGACTATTATCCTATCATCTATATAAATGGTTTTCCTCCATCATCATCATCATCATCATTTTTATGAGTGATGATAGGGAATGCTATAGATTTATTGCATCATTTTTATGAGTGATGATAGGGAATACTATAAATTTATTGCATGAGTCTTGGAATTAAACTGATTCGCAATCACGGAGAGGTAATTTAAATATTTATTTATTAGTTGTTGTTAAGGTAGCATCAATCATATTATTTTCTCAAGAGAAGTTGTAACTTGTAAATCTTTTATGCTAAAATTTTTGTAGTAACTTTAGCATTTTTTTTTTTTCATTATTATTACTCTTAATAATTATGCATTACAACTCCCATGATTTGCCAAAAGCTTTGTAGCTGAATTAGCACCTCCCCATGCACAAAATGCTTGAGGGACTGGGGGAAAGAGTTTGAACTGTGAGTTAGTAGCATATTATAATTATCTCTTAAAAAAAAAAAAAAAACTCCCATGATTTCAATTTTTGTCCTTGTTTCTCTCGCTCTTACATGATTCATTATCACTAATTATGGACGACATTTTCTTGACAGAGGACCAGAAAGGCAAAAATAACAGCGGGAATAAATCAACAGCAATTGTTGTGGGAGGGGCAGCAGCTTTATTTTTGGGGTTTATTTTCTTTTTGTGTATCAAGTCTTGGAATAAGAAAGATGATGATTAATTTTAAATCATGTCAAATTAATATATAAAAAATTTAGAAACAATTAATAAAATTGTTTAATTTTAGTTGTTTCTCCATTTTTCTGTAATGTTATTTGGTCATAGAATTTATTAATATATTATGAGTAATGCTATAGTCATAAACTATTTTACAACATTTTTACAAAACGTTAATGTGACTAACTTCTTATTGGTTTTTATCTAGACCCATCATTAATATCACTTTTTTCATTTACCAATAATCAATCACCACATTAGCCGTTTGTAAAAAAATTTGTAAAATAATTTGTATCTCTAGCATTACTCATATGTGGCGTTTGGTACGGGGTAATATTTTAGGATTCCTAAGAATGTTTAAAGATTCTCATGTTTGATAGCAAATCACGCTAGAGAATCAAATACCAGGAAAATCCAGATCCCCCCTTTAAATCCCTCTCAGTAGAAATGTGAATTCCCTTTAAAACAGGTGGGTATCCAGATTCCCAAACTTAAATGAAATTGTATTTTTTATAAATTGACAATTTTAACCCTTTTTCCTTATCATTTAAGTAATTAAGATAAAATATAAAACAAATTATTAATATCTTTTCTCTTGTCTCATAAACCTAAACATTGTCAGGTTGTTTTGTTATGGATTAAGATCTTTTAAAAATTATTATTAAGAATGAAGCATTTGAGAATTTAAAATAGTTATTTTTGTATTGTACTTGTCATTTTAAAATTTTATACTACAGTTTTCAATTTTTAATGAATTTGTCATAATTAATAGTTTATATTTTGTTTTTTAATGAATTTGTCATAATTAAAGGACTTGGTAGTTCACATTCAAATCTAATTAGGATAGAATGGGAAAAATAAATAATTCATTTAATATTCATAGGAATAAAGCAAATATCATCAACTCACATTCTTAAGAATCTTAAAAAATTCTCAATAAAACCAAAAATAGGAATTGCTACATTCCTAGGCATTCAGATTGTAAGGAATCACATTTCTAAGAATCTGGATGTCAAGAATAATGTGGATTCTCCTGTACCATACGCCACCATGTATTATTGTTTATTTTGCTAAGGCTCGTCTATTATCTAGGAGCATGGATTATGTGTAGTCTGTGGTAGGTAGACCCTCCCCAACTTATTTTTTAACTACAGTATTACAACAAATGAGCTTTTTAATGATAAAAAGAGTGGTTGAGACTTTGAGAGAGTAAAGACTCAGATTTTGAAAACTTAAAAATGGATAAGAGTGGTTGGGAAAAAAAATTAAGTCTAAAAGTCTAAACGTAAATTCAGGCTATCCTTCCTGACCAAATTTAGATTTGCATCCAGTAGAATTATTGCGCAATTGATTTAGTATTACACAGTACAATAGCTCCGGGTCTAGATCCATGTTTTGAAATACAGCCAGTCTCTCTTTTACGTCAAAATTGGGGGCCATGACTACTTTTTTTTTTTTTTGATTCAAGGCCATGACTACTTTTAAGAGTGCGTGAGCTAGTGATATCATATTCTATGTACTATAACTTAAGTTTTAGAAATCATAGTTATGTTAAATAACTATCATTTCCTATTTCTAAAAAAAAAGAAAGAATAATAATAACTATCTTTTCCCTTTTTTATTATATATATATATATATATAATAGTATTTTAAACCTATGAGATCCCCTCTATAATTATTGATCTTTATCATCAAATCAAGATAATAATTAGTTTTGACAATTGGTTGAAATTCCCTCAAAAAAAAGAAAAGAAAAAAGATAACAATTAGTTTTTGGTGTAGCCAAAGACTAATGAAAGCCACAAATAACTATCTTTTATAAGTGACAAGTGAGTAGATGACTATCTCTTATTAAATATTAATTTAGCATATTAATTACTAGGATAGTTTTTTTTTTTTTTTTTTTTTTTTTGAGAAGGAGTTATTAGGATAGTTTAATTAAATAAAACTCTATTAGCTAAGTTCCAACAAAAATTAGCTAGGAAATAGATATCCCTCTCTTTTGTTTAGATGTTTTAACAAAATCCTTTAAAAATTAAGTAAAGGGAACGGGGAAGAGTGCAGGGGAGGGCAGTGGTCATTTAAATTGACAATTATGGCCCTTGTTTGTTAATTTTTAAAAAATAGATATAAATTGATATCATAATGAAAAAATTGAGAATATATATATTATTATTATTATTATATATATATATATATATATAAAGAAAAGAACAGAGATGTGTGAAATTTGGACTTACGGAAGGATAGATTGAAAGTATCCATTGAAAAAGAGATTACGGATTTTTTTTTTTAAATGTAAAGGATTGTTAAATAAAAAAGATATAATATTTTTTAAGGGAAAAAGAAATAAGATTATTCACATGTCTTCATCAACTTGCTCTAAAACCATATCAAAATTTGAAATAAGAAATATGAATACTCATTTTTATAAAACCAAGAGTCAAAAGGCTACATCTTTTATTTACCTTTTTTTTTTTTTTTTTTTTTTGAGGATCCATCTTTTATTTACCTAATTCATAATATAGTCAAGTAGAACTCAAATCTATAATTAGATTTTACAAAATTTGAAAGCTGGTGAATTATCAATTTATTATGTATAAATTTTGAATTCAAATTTATATCAATATAGTTTTTTTTTTAAGAGTACATTATATCAATATAGTTGATTTCTCTAATCCCATGATTTACTCCAAATAACTAATTTTATGATTTTTCCTTCAAGATGTGGATGGTGGGATTTTTTTTTTTTTTTTTGAGAGGAAAAGATGTGGGAAGTTAATCATACTTTCTAACGAAATTTGTTTATTTAATTTTATAGTTGGTGGGTGATAAGTGTTGATTCAATTAGGTTATTGTTCGATGTAAAATTAAATGAGTTTGGTTTACCTCTCCAATATTTTTTAAATTGGAATCTCCTTTTATTTTAATGAGAAAATGACACATTATCCACAAACTAAATAAAATGTGAAGATTAAAATTCACTACAACTTGTCATTGTATACTTAAAAAAAAAAAGGACATGTCTAGTTAAAAGTACTGAAGATAAGCCACACCCAAATTAAATTATACAATACTTTGATTGGTAGGAAATTAAGGTGAGAATTTAAAATTCTCAGAAGTTACCAAAATTATGAATGTTCATTTGACTTAATTTTTGGGATATCTTAATTCTCACAATTGTTTTTATGGCATTCTAATTTCTAAAGTCTCACGAAAAAGTTAGGATTTTTTTTTTTTTTTTTTGGGAAAAAAAGTTAGTATTTGTAATCTCTCACATCTTGCACTTAATTAGAATTGTAACAAATTAGCCTTAAAACTAGTATTAGGTTTCACTTACCACAATGGCCACCTGGCTTATTTTCTCTCCCTTAAAACTTGCATTTCTAAATTTTAATACTAAAGGTCTGTTTGGATATCGCTTATTACTGAAAACTGAAAATTTATTCCTGAAAACATTGTAGCAAAATAATTTTTAAATTATGAATAGTGCCTCGTGGGACCCAGTTTTAAAGTTATATTTTCTGAATTCCGTACTTGCGGGTCCCATAAACAGTACACGGGACTCAGGGAAAAACGCAAACTCCAACCGCGTTTGCTATCCAAACTCACACTAATTTCTTACAAACTATAGGTCATTGATATATCTAATTTCTCAAAATTTCAAACACTTAAAACTTACAAGAATCTTAGGACCTATTTGGTAGGAATAGTTTTTTTTTTTTTTTTTTCAAAATAGTATGAAAACAAATTTCAAAAATTTGAAATTGAAAATTTGAAACTACTTTTCAGATAATATTTTTTACATTATACGTGTTTCACTCCCGATTTTAAGAACAATTTTCAAAATACTGAAAACAAATAAATGATATTTGGCAGACTAATTCTACTTTTGAGATTTTTTTATAAAAAAATAAATAAATAAGTATTGTGATAGATTACTTTTTTTTTTGGATAATGATAAGGGAATAGAGTTTAGTTACTTTTTTTTTTTTTAAAGATAATGATAAGCTTCAAATTTGAAACATGAAATTTTTTTTGATAAAAATAAGTGTGGGGGTAAGAGCCCAAATTTAGATAGTGGGTCTTGGGCCTTGTCCGAGGACTAGAGTACGTCCGAAGAGAAATAAATGGCTTTTTAGGGACTTCAAGGTCACGAGCTACGTGGGAGACGAATGGAGAAGTGTTGTCCGAGGAGTATCCCCTCGTCGGATATGACAAACATCGATCAAGCCTGTAGTTAGACAGTGTAGGTAACCCTTCATGAAATTCCAATGATAAGGACGAACTTTCGGCACGTACAAAGAAGATAAGAATGCAGAAATATCTTAAAGAAAAGCTGCTACCACCGCATTAATTGTATCGCAGCAACTTTTCTGGCCGCATTTATGTGGAGAAGACTCCTGAACAGTACAATCTTAGCTACCACCACTCATAGAGAACTAAAAAGAAAAATGTTGGATGGGACATGTACTCAAGTGAGAGTTTGGATGGCTAACAAGTGTATGATCAGAATGGCTTAAAAGAAACTATATAATGTAAAAGACCTCCCATAAGAGGGAGAGGCAGAAAAAGAAAAGTAGAAACGAGAAGAAAGGAATCACTGTAGCACTAAGAACTGAGTGAACTTTCAAAAATATATTGATTCCATATATATAATTGATCTCCTCGGACATTTGTTTGATTGATTTTTAAGGGTCTTCTTGTATTTATTCATCGTACAAATCCTTACTTGCCGTTGTCCCATTCGCGAAAGGCCCAGCTCTTTCACCCACTCTCTACAAATTCATTGTATTTGGCTCACTGGGCTCATATCCCAGACCTTTTGGACTTGGGCTACAAATTGTGACCCTACAATAAGCTTCTTAATTTAAGAGATAAAAATATTTGGACAAATCTATGGATCCACTGTTTTCAATTTATTTACAAATGTCATTAAAAACATTTTCTGTATTTTGAAAACATCATCTTAGCTGTTTTCAAAATCCTGTTTCAAAAAGGGAAAATAGGAAATAGTTTTTTGAAAACTATATGTAGAGAACATTGGCAATAAATTCAAGTGTTAGACTTGCCATTTTCTAGCTTAAAGTTCATGGTTGTTTTCATCCTAGCCTTTTACGTTTTAAATTTTAATTTTAGCTTTCATGTTTGATTTAGTTTTCTAGTTTGTCTCTTTATATTTCAAACTTTTCATTTTCATGAAAAGC
Organism: Quercus aquifolioides; assembly: GCA_019022515.1. Lineage (NCBI taxonomy): Eukaryota > Viridiplantae > Streptophyta > Magnoliopsida > Fagales > Fagaceae > Quercus > Quercus aquifolioides. The sequence continues at coordinate 22,970 of JAFHAW010000236.1, read as the reverse complement.
TAAAATAGAAGCTGAATCAAACATGAAGAATTCAAATAAAAACTTTGAAACATAAATGACTAATGTGAAAACTGAATCAAATATAAAGGGTTAAAATAAAAAATTTAAACAGTAAAACTTGCCAAATTTACTGTGTTTTAATATTTGTATTCATCTAATATGTAAAAAAAGTCTATATATATTTGAGTCCCACCATTTAATTATTTTTTATTTTGTTGACAAAAGAGTTTTTTTTTTTTTTTTTAATATCTAAAAGAACATATTTTAGAAACATTCAACTAGTAGAGACCATTCTTCTCTCCCTGTCTCTCTCTGCCAAAAAGAGCATAGACGCCCAATATGATTCCCGTACAACGCCCATCTAAACCCAAAAACTTTCATTCCAACCAAAGTCAAAAGCACACATTTATAAAACGTGGTTCACACTTCACACTCCAATAAATATCCGCCACGTCATCAAACTAACAAAAATCAAATCTCTCTCTATGAAAACGAAACATTCCCAAACTCCTTACTTTCTCCTTATTACGATTCCTCTGCTCCAAAATTTTATCACAATTTCATGATTTTTCCTTCAAAATGTTTAAAGTTAATCATACTCTCTAGCAAAATCTGTTTATTTAATTTTTTTTAGTGGGTGGGTGATAAATGTAGATTCAATTAGCTTATTGTTTGATGGAAAATTATACAACATGAAATTAAGAATTTTTTTTATAGAAAGTTTTAACCTATGGCGTCCGTTTTTAATGATAGCTCTTTCTCATTAGATCAAGACACCAATCAGTTTTTGGTGTAGGCGGAGATTAAACCCCAAATCTCTTATACAACTATTAGAAACTTTATCAGCTGAGCTAACTGGAACCCACAAAATTGAGATTCTTGAGAGTTTACTAAAATTATGAAACTTCAGATGATAAAGTTTTGGGATATCTTAGTTCTCTTGATTTTTGGCATTCTAAAGTCTCACCTAAAAGTTAAGATTTTTAATCTCTCACGTCTTCTACTTAATTAGCCTAGTCAGCATTCCTTATTTGGTTTCACCTCCAAATTAGCCTAGTCAACATTCCTTATTGGGTTTCACCTACCAAATTAGCCTTAAAACCAAAACCAATCAACAATCTTTAGTGGTGTGCCTTTGGGAATTACTTTCAAGTTGGTATTAAGTTATTTTGTGTACACCACGCACTCTTGGTGCACCGGTCACTCAACAAATATAAATGCTTGTGGGGTGTGGAGAGTAAGAGCCGGGGGATCAAGTCTCCAGGAGAGAGTTTCACACATATATACATTTAGATTATGCTACTTTCTCCTTATTACGATTTCTCTGCTCCAAAATTTTATCACAATTTCATGATCTTTCCTTCAAAATGTTTAAAGTTAATCATACTCTCTAGCAAAATCTGTTTACTTAATTTTTTTTTTTAGTGGGTGGGTGATAAATGTTGATTCAATTAGGTTATTGTTTGATGGAAAATTATACAACATGAAATTAAGATTCTTGAGAGTTTACTAAAATTATGAAACTTCATATGATAAAGTTTTGGGATATCTTAATTCTCTTGATTTTTGGCATTCTAAAGTCTCACCTAAAAGTTCAGATTTTTAATCTCTCACGTCTTCTACTTAATTAGCCTAGTCAGCATTCATTATTTGGTTTCACCTCCAAATTAGCCTAGTCAACATTCCTTATTGGGTTTCACCTACCAAATTAGCCTTAAAACCAAAACCAATCAACAATCTTTAGTGGTGTGCCTTTGGGAATTACTTTTAAGTTGGTGTTAAGTTATTTTGTGTACACCGCACACTGTTGGTGCAGTGGTTACTCAACAAGTATAAATGCTTGTGGGGTGTGGGGGGTAAGAGTCGGGGTTCAAGTCTCCAGGAGAAAGTTTCACACACATATACATTTAGATTAGGCTACTTTCTCCTTATTACGATTCCTCTGCTCCAAAATTTTGTCACAATTTCATGATTTTTCCTTCAAAATGTTTAAAGTTAATCATACTCTCTAGCAAAATCTGTTTATTTAAAAAAAAAAAAAAAAATTTAGTGGGTGGGTGATAAATGTTGATTCAGTTAGGTTATTGTTTGATGGAAAATTATACAACATGAAATTAAGATTCTTGAGAGTTTACTAAAATTATGAAACTTCAGATGATAAAGTTTTGGGATATCTTAATTCTCTTAATTTTTGGCATTCTAAAGTCTCACTAAAAGTTAAGATTTTTAATCTCTCACGTCTTCTACTTAATTAGCCTAGTCAGCATTCCTTATTTGGTTTCACCTCCAAATTAGCCTAGTCAACATTCCTTATTGGGTTTCACCTACCAGATTAGCCTTAAAACCAAAACCAATCAACAATCTTTAGTGGTGTGCCTTTGGGAATTACTTTTAAGTTGGTGTTAAGTTATTTTGTGCACACTGTGCACTCTTAGTACAGTGGTCACTCAACAAGTATAAATGCTTGTGAAGTGTGGAGGGTAAGAACCGGGGTTCAAGTCTTCAGGAGAGAATTTCACACACATATACATTTAGATTAGGCTAAAGTAGAAATTATATCTTATTTAAAATAAAAAAAATAAAAAAAAAAGTTATTTTGTGTATTATTTGTACGTCCTACATGGGTCTCCCAAGAAAAAATTTATTTTATGTTTCAGCTAGCTTATTTCAACTACTATTGCAAGTCTCACTTAGCTTTTTTTTTTTAGTAAAAAAATCACTACTTTGCAAGTCCCACTTAGCTTGTTTTTTATTAAAAAATCACTACTTTGAAGGTCCCACTTCTTAGTTTTTGCTCACTTTTTGTTTATTGTAAGTCTCACTCTACTTTTTGTTTTTGCTATAGTAATTTTAGAAAAAAAAAACCAACTTATTTTATTTAACTTTTATTTACAATACTATCAACAAAAACTAGATAAGCTACTCCACACGGTCACTAAATTTATTTACCATAATGGCCACCTAGCTTATTTTCTCTCCCTTAAAACTTACACTAAATTCTTAGGATTCTAATACTAATTTCTTTTGACCTCTTTCTCAAATAAATAAATTAAAAAAAAAAAAAATCTTATGACCTACCAGAGATCCTAATTTCTAATGACTACAAAAACATTGATATCTAATTTCCTAAAATTTCAAAACTTACAAAAATCTTAAATTATCAACAATAAAAAATAATATCAACAATAATAAAAAAAATCCTATCAACCATATGCGCTTATTGTATTCAAATGAAAAATCTTCAATTTCATTTTCTATGTTACCTTTTATGCTCCACCAATCATAATTTGCTACAAATAATTTTTTCTTTTCTTATAAAATAACAATTTAAAAAAAATACACATAGTAATTGTAGGGTCAATTTTTGTGGCCCAAGCCCAATAGGTTCGGATTATGAGCCCAACGAACCCAGAACAATGAATTTGTAGAGAGTGGGTGAAAGAGCTGGGCTGGACGTGAATTAGACAAGTTGATTATGGTATTAACGAATGAGCTAACATGCAATCATGGTTGGTCGAAGGCAAAAGTGAACGTCCGAAGAGGAATTTTATTGAATGAACAGTAATTACAATATTCAGAGCTACAGTAAAGTCTTTCTTTCCTCTCTCTTGTATTTTTCCCCCCTCCTTATCAGGAGCCCTTCTGCTTTATATAGCATCCTTCCCCATCATCCTCATCGTCCACTTGTTTTTCATCTGTGTACCTACTTGAGTATATGTCACGTCATGTACCTTCTCTATCTTTTGGGAGTGGCGGTAGGTGTGGTTGCACTGCTCAGGGGTCTTCTCCACATAAATGCGGCCAAAAAAGTTGATGCAGTGTATTAAATACGGTGGCCACAGCTTTTCCTTGAGATATTTCTTGGTCCTTATCCTCCCCTGACAGGCCCCGAGTTTATCTTTGTCATGAGGATTGCCGGGAAGGTCATTCGGACTCTCCCAATGCTTGTTTGGTCTAGACTAAACGTATCCGAGGAGAGAGACCTCTTCGGACAAAAGGTAACCTCTTCGGACTATATTTCTCCCCCACTCCCGGGCTTCTTGCCTTCAGATGGACTCTGCCTCAATCAACTATTACTCTTCGGAAATACAGTACTCCTCAACATGGGGCCCTAGGCCCACTAAGTAGTTTTGGATTTTTACCCCCCACAGCAATAAACTATGATTGGTGGAACATAAAATGAAAATTAAGAACGCATTTGGTATGTTGTAATAGATCCTACGATAGAATGGTTATTCATGTGATAACTATTTGTTTATTTGGTTACATCTTTATTATAGAGAATAAATTTTTTTTTTGATTTTTTTTATACAAAATAGAAATTCTACTCTAAATTAATCTAAGTGTATATGAGTGTGAAGCTCCCTCCTAGAGACTTGAACCCCAGTCTTTGCCCCCACACCCCTCAAGCACTTATACTTGTGAAGTAACCATCATGCTCAGAGTGCACAATGGTATTATAGAGTATAGTTATTACTTAAATTAAGTAATAACTATTCATTTTTAAAATGACTATAATAGCTATTCTATTAAACGGGAAACAACTTTTAAAATTAATATATTTTCAAAAAATACAAACTTTCCATATGCATCGTATTTTACAAACTTTCCATTCATTCATAACAACCAAACGTAAAAATATAAATAGTTACTTATATTGCAACATACTTTATTCCCAATAATAAAAATTAGTAGGGGGTAATTATAGTTCCCTCCCTTGAAATTTGGAGGAAAGACACTCCACCAAAACCTAAAGGAAAAAACACTCCCTTCCCTTGAAGTCTAGAGACATTAACACTCTCCCTTTTGATTTTATTAGTAATGAAATATTCTAAATTTGTATAAGAATCTATTTACAAAAGTTTAATCATGGTTAGTAAAAAAAATAAGGGTAAATTGCAAATTACACCCCTGAAGTTTGGAGTTGACTGGAATTTACACCCCAAAGTTTCCAAAACTTGATTTTACACCCTGAAGTTTGGTTTTGTTAGCAATTCACCCTCTACAGTTAGTTTCTACCATTAATTGACACATCACCGTGCTGACATGTTTTATTTTTGCCAAATAACCCCAAAATTACGTAGTTTCAGTGATGACCAAGTTAAAAGCTAGCACAATCAAAACTACGTAGTTTCATGCCTAAACTTAAAACACAAACCTCTAGGCTAAACGTCAGTGTTCAGGCTAAATTATAAAACAAAAAACAATGAACCACGGATCTGACCTCCCTAACCCATACCCTATGAACCCAGACCTCCCTAACCCATACACAAGACCAAGTTAAAAGCTGACACAATCAAAACTCGTCTTGGTCCAAAAAACTGGTCCAGCATATTTTAATATAGGAGCTGAAATTAGAAGCTTTTTATGTTGAAATTGAAAACCATGGGAGCTAGCTCTAGGTTGGGACAACAAAGATTGTAAAGAAGAAGAAGAAAGGTGCACAGAGAGAGGAGGATAAAGAAAGACCCATGGTGTTCACGTAGCCAATAAGGATTTTCGTTCTTATTTTTGATTTATTTGCGTCTCACTCTGTTTCTTTGTTTTTGATCTCTAGTTTTGCATCTTTTTTAATTGTTTGTTTTCTAGTTTCTTTTGTATTTCATTAAACACTGGTTTATCCTCCTCTTTTGTTATTTTATTATATTATATTTCTCGTCTTAGTTATTTCTCCTTGTCAAATTTACAATTTAGCCTCCGTTTGGATACAAATTATAAATGAAAATTATTTCACTATTCAGCTTATTTTTGTTACTATTTTTGGACTCCACTACACTTTTTGGTACTATTCATAGGTTTCACTGTACTATTTTAACTAACTTTTATCTTTATCTACAGTACTTTCAGCAATAAGTTTTCAGTTTCAATAAAATAAGTGGTATCCAAACAGACCCTTAATATCATTACTTCTTGTTTGTTTCCTCACTTACCTCTCTATGTTATTCTATTGTCCTAATTTATAGTTATGTGCAGAGCAATGTAGCCCTCCTCTTTATGGGTAAGGGAGGTCTGGGTTCATGGGGTATGGGTTAGGGAGGTCAAATCCTCAGAGGTCTTGTTCGTGGTTTTTTGTATTATGTTTTAGAGTTGGCTTGAACGATGACGTTTAGGCTAGAGGTTCGTGTCTTAAGTTTAGGCATGAAACTATGTAGTTTTGATTATGCCAGCTTTTAACTTGATCATCATAGAAATTACTTAGTTTTGGGGTTAATTTGGCAAAAATAAAACATGTTAGCATGGTGATGTGTCAGTTAATGGCAAAAACTAACCATGGGGGATGAATTACTAACGGAACCAAACTTCAGGATGTAAAATCAAGTTTCTAAAACGTTGGGGTGTAAAATCTTGTTAACCCCAAACTTCAGGGGTGTAATTTGCAATTTACCCAAAAAAATAACTAATAAATTTAGAATAAAAATGAAAAATTTATCAAGCACCAAAACACTTGTAATAACAAATCTTTCCATAACTCGTTGAAAAAAAAAAAAAAAAAAAGATAGAAGCAAAATTCACACTTAATATTTTAAAATACACTTTAATTAAAATTTTCAAACAATGATTTTTAATTATGAAATAAGATAATTTTGGAAACTTTCCATTAAGTAAGCGAAGAACAAGTTAGTACACAATATTTTTAATATTTATTTAGAGAAGTTTGATCAATTGAATGTCAAGGAGGGATAGTGTATTTTCCCTTCAAGTTTGGGGTGAAATGTCATTTTCCCAAACTATAGGGGAGGAGAATGTAATTACCCCAAATTAATACTATTATTTTTTTTATACAAGATAGAAATTCCACTACAATCTAATCTAAGTGTATATATATGTGAAACCCCTTTCAAGAGATTTGAATCTCGGCCCTTACTTCCCACACCCCACAAGTACTTAATACTTGTGGAATGACAATCGTGTCAAATTATTACTATTCTTATCGTTGAATGCTTATGTAAATGTTAAGAGTAGTATTATTCAATGTACCAAAGTGTACCCCAAGAGTGAGACAAATGATTTCTCTTCATTGGATCCTTGTGTAAATGTTTGAAATTGAGCCTAAATTGTTGTGTTTCACTTTTACAATTCTCTAATCTATGTATATAATATAGACTAAATTACACTTTGTATTTTAAAGATTGGAGTTGTTTTCATTTTGGCATTTTACCTTTTAAAATTTTCATTTTAGCCTTTTATGTGTGGTTCAATTTCTGTTTGGCTCTATATATTTCAAATTCTTATTTTTTCATGAAGGGCCAAACAAAATGCAAAATCAAATATGAAGGGCTAAAGTGAAAACTTAATCAAATATGAAGGACCAAAATGAAAATTTGGAAACATAATTGCTGATATGAAAATAGAATCAAATATGAAATGCCAAAATAAAAATTTTAAAACGTAAAAGGCCAAAAATATATTTTTGTCTTTTTTTTTTTTTTGGAAAACTATTATAGTCTTTAATATACCTACAATCTATATATATTTAAAATATATAGCCAAAACTCAGAGAAAATCTAATTAGATTTCAATTGTATTCTCAATTTTGCGTAGCGTGTTTATATATATAAAGCCAAAGCTAAGAGAAAATCAAATTAGAATCCAAATTGAATTTCAATTGGAGTCCAATTTTGTGCCATGTGTCCCATCTAATTTTTAATTTTTGTACCAAGTGAATTATTGAGTGTAAAAGTCGAAGAGTCCAAATCAAATTAGTTTCTAACTTAGATTTCAATTGGAATCCAATTTTGTGCCACATGTCTATCTAATTTTTTAAATTTTGTGGCAAGTGAATGATTGGGTGCAAAAACTGAGGAGTCTAAATCCAATTAAATTATAAATTATATGGAGTATATATAAATAAGAAACCATTACATATTTTAGAAATCTATGGTTTAAAAAATGTGTAAGCTAGTTCACCGTGTATAATTTGAACCTCGTCTAAAAAAAAAGTATAATTTGAATCGTGTAATTGAGATTGTACTCGTGCATATACATTGGGTTACACACTAGTTTATATATCTATTTAAAGCAAAAAATCAGAGAAAATCCAATTAGATTTCAATTGGATTCTCAAGTTTGTGCCACATGTCTTCTTTAATTTTTATTTTTATTTTTTTTTATTTTTGTGCCAAGTTATTAGTGCAAACCCCAAATAGTTTATATAAAAAACTATACAAATTCTATGCCAAAACCCAAAGAGTTTATATATAATATATATATATATATATATATATATATATATATATATATATATATATATACTGCAATGGGCAATGAAGAAACTAGATTGTCACAAAAGCTAAACTCTTTGAATTCTTTCTCTTTAATGGAAACAATGAAATTGTTGATGAAGCTTTAGAGAGAAAAAAAAAAAAAAAATCAAAGCAAGTAACTTTGTATTTACTTGAAGGTTTTAGAGAAGTCTGTTGTCTTCATTGTGCCATCATTCTCTACCTTAGGTCCCTTCCCTCTCTCTCTCTCTCTCTCTCTCTCTCTCTCTCTAAGTAAATAATTCTTTATTTTCAATTATTGTCTTTGGATTTGTTTATTTGTTTCTTTCATTTTTTTTTTCATCATTCCCACTAAGGATATATATATAGCTCTCTCTCTCTCTTTCTCTCTCTCCAAATTTCTTATTTAGTTTTGATTATCTTATTTGGAATATTGATGGGTTTGTGTCAATTTAGGAATTTTGCAAATTTAATAGTTTAATTTTTATCGATTTTCATTCATTTTTATCATCGTTGTTTAATGTTCCTGTGCATAAGTAGGAGTTACAAGCTAGTGAATTTAATGGTTGATGAAATTTGAAATGATAAGATTGTAATCCATTCTTTTAGATTTAAGATAGAAGATGATGATTTTTCTTCATTTTTATCAACAAAAAAGAAGAAGATAAGAGATGATGAAGGAAAGAAATGCTATCAATAAAATCAATTAAAGTTAAAAATTTTAAATTTATATTTGTATCTATCAAAGACAACCATTTTTTTTAGCTCTTTATGTTTGATTCATTTCTATTTGGCCCTATACATTTCAAAATTTTCATTTTCATGAAAGGCCAAACTGAAAACTTAATTCAATATGAAGGGCCAAAATGAAAGTTGAATGAAATATGAAGAACCAAAATAAAAAAAGAATAAAATATAAATGGCTAAAATGAAAACTTTGAACCGTAAAGTTTTAAAATTAAAACCACCCAAACTTTAAAGTTCAAAATTGTATTTTAGTCTATAGTATCATACGATGAATTTAGGACACGTTTGGTAAACTGTAATGGTAATTACATAGGAATAGGAATAAATATTACAAAGAATACAAAATGTTCTAATGTAATGCTTATTACTATTTATAATTTATTTATTTGATGACAACACAATAATAGAAACTTCAAGACAATGAAATGAAAACATTTTAAATCAAACTTAAAATACTCTCTAAAAAATCAAACTTAAAATATATTTTAGAAAATATCTTACTCATATAATTATATTTCCTAAAAAATAATATTTTTTAAATTTAAAAGAGAGATTAGTTATTTTTTATGATTTTTTATTTCATAATTGTTATGTGCATATGAAAAGTTTGTTTATTTAAGAAAATATTAATTGTAAAAATTAATACACTTATTAAGGAATAACTATTACATCCCTTTTAAATATTAATAATTATTTCTTATTTTAAAAAATAGTTATTCATAAGAACATAGTAATAAGTAACTATTATATTATAGTCTACCAAACATAAGTGTTTGACGGGATTTGAAATGATAAGATTGTAATCCATATTTTTAAATTTAAGATAAAAGATGATGATTTTATCAACAAAAAAAAAAAAGATAAGGGATGACGAACGAGAGAAACACTATATATATATATTGTTTAGGGGACCTTTTTGTAGATTTTTTTTTTTTGGTTTGAGGGGTACCTTTTTGTACTTGTCTGTTAACTTTGACTCCCACCTTAAAAAAAAAAAAACTTTGACTCCCATCATTAAATTAATTTTAATTTTTATGATAAAAAATAATTTTTTTAATAATAAAAATTATTTAAAAAAACATTAATAAAATTGGACTGTGAACACACCATTCGTCCCTCTCTGTAAATTCCGTACAATGACTACGTACTCACCCCCAAAAAAAAAAAAAAAAACTTAAAAAACGTGCTTCACACTCTCCAATAAATATCCGCCACGTCATCAAATTAACAAAAAAAAAAAAATCATCTTCCTCTGCCTCGAATAAATAAATAATGAGTAAAAAACACTAACAAATTCGACCCCACAAAATCTCTCTCTCTCTCTTCCTCTCACAGTGTAAACGAAACGACAATAGAAACATTCCCAAACCCCTTACTCTTCCCTCCACAGTTCCCTATACCCATTTCTCTGCTCCATTATTTCATCAAAAAAAATTGTCTTTCACGGTATAAAATTTCTATTCACTCTCTTGGGTATTGAGAAAAAACCAAAAAAGTTTGATTTTGTTCATTGCAAATGGTAGTTTTGTATTGTGTTGGTTGTTTACTTGTTTTCATTGTTGTTTCTTGAATTTTTTATTTGTTAACGAGCTTTTTCTTTTTGGCCTTCATATGCATGTAACAGTAACTACAACACAAAGTTGGGTCCTTTTTCTGAGTTGGGTCGTTTGGCATTTTTGGGTTTTGGCGTGATGGCTCGAAACCCAAGAGTCATTGCGGCGTTTAATGCAATGAAGCGTTTGGATATCCCACCTGAGAAGGTGAAACCCGTGTTGAAGAAGCTGTTGGTGTTGTACAATATGAACTGGGATTTGATTGAAGACGGGAATTATAGAACACTCATAGATGCCTATTTTGAGCTCAACGAAGGTGGTGCCACTAGTAGCAAAGATGAGGTTGAAGATGATGAAAGGTCACCGAAAAGAGCCAAACAACAGAGTGTAGTAGAAGGAAAAGGGAAGGAACCCATTTCGTGTGGTGATGATGATGATGTGGTTGCTGGAGATGATATTGATGTTGATGATGATGGTGGTGGTGGTGATGATGCTGTGTGTAATACTACTATTACTAGTACTGAAAATCCAATGCTGGAACAACCCATTACAGTTCTCCCTCCTCCAGGTGATAATCATATCAATTGTCATGAAAAAGTTTTTTTTTTTTTTTTTTTCATCGTTTTTTGCTTCAAATATGGGCCCACGAGGAAAAATCGCTTGAGATGATTTAGTCATGATTGAAGAAGAGTAACTCAAGTTGATGGAATAATTAATACATAATGCTAACTAATTTGTTAAGGATCCATAGCCAGCTCCAAAAAATATTGGGACTAAGGCCTTGTTTGTTTCTTTGTTTGTTTGTTATTGTTGTTGTTATATATTGGAATTATGATTAAATGATTAAGTTTATAATTTTGTAGCGACTTAAGTTTTTGAGAAAATTGGTAATTTATTATGGTATCATAATAGGTGGTCCTAAGTTCTTCCAACTTAGTTTTAACTCTAGCTTCCATTTAAAAGCTTAAAATCCCATGTTGAGTCTTGTTTATTAAGGGGTTGTATCATTTTCGAACTGCTTAACATTTGGGATAATTGATGATTAATCAGGAGGTGGATAGGGGATTAAACTGTTGCTTCTTATTTTTATTTACGTTGCAGGAATTGAAATTTCAGATACAAGTTGCATCATCAATGACTATGGTAGTAATTTTCGATATCTACCTGTTATATTTGTGTGATTCATAATTTGCTGATTTCACCTCCTAGCTTTGTTTTGTATTTGTGGCTTCTTAGGTACTCTTATACTTTGGGCGTTGAACTTTTGGTCATGTGAATTTCATCATGAATGCCTACTGTAGCTATCCTATGTTTGATTGATTATCTGTTTTATTTGTGTCAGTGAGAACTATAGTTAATGCTTGCTAATTTACTTCTTGGTCTGGTTTTGTTTAGCTCGTCCAAGGTCCTCAAATGGTTCAACTGCGAAACCTTTTGTCAAGGTTCTGCCTCCTCATTATGTGCTTCTTGGCGATGACAATGACAATTCAGTGGGCATTGGCCATACAAGCCATGAGACTGATTTTGATATTGCTTCTTCATCCTTGGGAGAAGTGAGAATCTTATTGAATTGTGATTCTGCACTTCGTCAAATGAATTTTTGTATTCCAAAGTTAGACTCAGTTCTGAAATATGTGGAAGATAAATATCTCAGATCAGGGAAAATTGTTGGGCCCCAGTTTTCTGTGAGAATGTTGTTGAAGGATTTTTGTGAAAGTTATTTGAAGCTGGGTACAAATTCTCCTGGTATATCTGCTGCTGTTAACTCTTCTTCTGATGTGGTTATAGATGTCCGTGATGCCTCACGTATTACCGGACCAAAGAAGAGAGCTTTTGCAGTACGTACTTCTGAAACAGATTCAAATCGAAAGGGTTCAGGCAGTTCTAGGCATACAAATTCACGAAATCTGGTTCATGATGGGAACAGGGCCTTCTGTAATATACTTGACATAACAAAAGGTGCAGAAAAAGTGAAAATATCTTTGGTTAATGAAGTTGGCAGTGAGCAGCTCCCAAAATTCAATTACATTCCACACAATATAATTTATCAGAATGCTAATGTAAATATTTCATTGGCTCGGATTGCGGATGAGGATTGCTGTTCGGATTGTTCAGGAGACTGTCTTTCATCATCAATTACTTGTGCATGTGCTCGAGAAACTGGTGGAGAGTTTGCTTACTCACCACAGGGCCTGCTGAAAGAAGAATTTCTAAGCGCTTGTATCTCTATGAAGCGAGCACCTCAAGATCACCATTTTGTTTATTGTCAATACTGCCCATTAGAGAGGATGAAGAATGAGGACATGCCTGAACGATGCAAGGGCCATTTGGTCCGAAAGTTCATTAAAGAATGCTGGAGAAAATGTGGATGTGACATGCAGTGTGGTAATCGAGTAGTGCAGAGAGGCATAACACGCAAGTTGCAGGTGAGATTCTCCTTGAATTTCATATGGTGGAAGCAGGTTGATTTAGAATGAGTCTTTAATTTAGTTAGTCAATTATTTTGGCTAGGGTGTGGAGCCAAGCAGGTTAGAATGACTTCAAGATATCATTTGACTGAGTTTCAATACTTGGTAATCATTTTTGACAAACAATCTCAGAAAATGTATGTTCAGCATGTGTTCCTTTGGACAATAATAAAGTTTTCCTGCTGAAAACACCCATTGTTTGGTTATTCATGCTGATACTAGTTCATGAAATTCTTTCTGCTATTTTGTATACATCCAGTGATAATTAAGTTTTTTAAGCTACATATGTTATAACATAATAAATGTTCATGGACATTTGAACTCTAGCTCATTTGGCACTTCCTCTACTTATAAGTTCTAGGGGGAGGGTGAGGTCGTGAGTTTGAGACTCATTGAATGCATGTGTAACTTACCAATAATACAAAAAGGGAATGTTCATGATAACTACAACAAACAACAATAACAATGACAACAACTTCTTGTTTTATTGATAAGATAATTTTCATATGTTTATTCTTTATGACTTGTAAACTTTGCATTGGCTTTTATTCTTTAGGTGTTCTTGACTCCTGAAGGAAAAGGATGGGGTATCAGAACACTTGAGGACATCCCCAAAGGAGCCTTCATATGTGAATATATAGGGGAAGTACTGACCAACATGGAGTTATACTATCGGATTCTGCAAAGCAGTGGCAATGAGAGACATACGTATCCAGTAACACTTGATGCCGATTGGGGCTCAGAAGTAGTTTTAAAAGATGAGGAGGCACTTTGTTTGGATGCCACATGTAACGGAAACGTTGCAAGGTTCATCAACCATAGGTAGGCTTTATGTTTTTTTGTTTCTTTAATTGGTTATTGCATGTATGTGTTTATGCTCTTAGCTGCAATTTAGCAGTATTTTTTTTCTTCTATCAATCATGTGTCTTCATCTTAGTGGGTAACCCATTTTATAAATTAGGATGTTAACGCTCAAAATTATCTTAGTTGCTTTTCGATTTTTCATGAGTGAAGTTATTTGTTTCCATGATTATGGCTGTTTTCATGAGTTGATGGCACCTTTAGAGAAGACATTGGAAAATATTATTGGTATCTGTAGCCAAGGCAGTTGAACTACAAGAATAGGAATTTCTATGTTTCATTGTGTGTATAAGATGCTATAAATACAATCAGTGCTTATGAACAAAACTAAAGACAGTTTTGACTTTTGAGCCTTCTCAATATGCAAAAGCACCACCAAAAAAGAAGAAGAAAGAGGTGGAAAAAGATTAATTTCTAATGAAGAAAAATAGTGGTTTTTTCTTTTTTTCCTGGTAATGCCTTGTTCATTTGTTCCTTTTCCTTATCTGTTGCAATAAGGAAAGTAACATCTATGATTCTGTAAGGAACATTTTTAAGAAATATCATACCTCAGAAGATATAAATCCTAACTTATCTATTGAAATTGAATGGATCTGACAGATTATTTTGACTTAAAAAGAAAGCGAATGTACCTTATTATAGCTAGTGAAACTCAGGACATACATAGTAGATTGTTTTTCCTGAATAACTTTTTCATACTTGAGTAAAGATTATGCTATTTCAAGTCTATTTCAAGTCCTCAGAAATCTGAGTTTTATTATTTATTGTCCTTTTATTTAAAATTCTTTTCTGTAACAACATCATAGACTAACGGTCGTTGTTGTATGATCCTCTAGAAAGAAGGAAGTTTAAGCCCTTTGCTTGTCCTATAAATTGAATGCTCCAATGAAATTTTAATAGGATTGCTGCATGAAGCCACAAACTTGAATTGATCCACTGAAAAAAATTTGTGCTGCTGCTTAAATCAGTAGCATGTGGATCATCTGTGTGATTACAAAGAATGCCATTATTTCAAATTTCCTGCACAAGCTGTCAGTGGTTGTGATTTTAGTATTATCCTATTCAAGCTTTTGAATTTATATATTTAACTAATTGGAAAATGCAGCCAATGAGTTTTGACTCAAATCCTCCTTCCTCCTATAAGAATTATTGACACTTGATTTTTCTATTTTATCTGTAATTACTTGTGTCTGAGAACAAATTATTATGTTCCTCTACTATCAGATATCAATATGATATCACCATATGGTTTAGTGCACTCCATTACTTGGTTATCATCTTCTTCTTCTTCTTCTTTTCCTTTTTTTTTCCTTAAAAATTTCCCATTTCTGTGTTCTAAAATGAGTTGTGTCTATTGTTTCAGATGCTTTGATTCGAACTTGATTGATGTTCCAGTTGAAGTGGAGACTCCTGATCGTCACTATTATCACGTATGATTTTGACCAGTTTCATTCACATTTATTTCCTAACTTATTTTACATATTTAGAAAAGGAAATTATTTTGGAAGGGTTTGGATGGGGAGTTGTAAACCTTCCAGAAGGATGTACTGCTGAAGTACCTGCTTGTGTTTCTTGTATACAGCTTGCCTTTTTTACTACGAAGAAAGTGCGTGCTTTTCAAGAACTGACATGGGTAAGTAGGCTCATTGTGTGAAAAAAAAAATTGTTTCTTGGAGTTTCTTAGCTTAAAACATGGACTGTAAATGGTTGTTTCACTTGTTTGTTTGAAATTTTTTGGATTTTAAACTACTTAAAAAGAAATGAAAAAATGATGGCCTTAATGTATGATGTCCAGTCCGGGGAATTCAGAATTGTCTTATGCTACAATAGGGTCCCACATTTCCACTTCTGCTAAAATAGGGTTCCTGGTAGTTCTATTTGATCTTTACAATCATCACACCTTGATTCATTTTTAGCAGCATGTTCATTTTTTTTCCCCCTTTTGATAAGTAAAAAATAATCATTTTTGTAGTTACAGTAGTCCAAGCATATTTGTGCCCATTTGAATCTATTGCGCAACAAAGGACTACAATCTTTTCTATGGAGGTTCTTCAGTGGTATTAGATACTGCAGTCTGCAGGTCTATATTACACTTAACTCTTTCATAGCTTGCTATTACATGGGTGTCATATGAGTAGTAGATACAAATGAATCTATCAGCATTATATATATATTCAATCCTACTTATCAAAAATATATATATTCAATCCCAGCATGTGTCTGTAAAAATCTAAAACCCCAATTTTCAGCAGTCATCAAATATCTATGATTTTCTTTTTTGATAAGTCAAAATCTATGAATTTTTGAGTTGCAGAAATGTAACACAATGAGGCTGAGCTTTCCTAAACATCCTGTTGACATAAGATCTGCATCCTTTTTGCTCTATTATATATGAAAACAAAGCTATTTTCATTTGCACACAATTACTTGCAGTATTATTTATCAGCATGAGAAAGTTGTTCCCACACTTGTATTACATGTAGGGTTGATGTAGCCAATAAGTTGTCCATCTGATGTAGTCTTTATATTTGTCTGTTTTAAAGATATATTAGCCCGTTTAGCCCATATCATTAAATTCATGCCATAAACAGGAGGAATAAGGGTCTGTTCTCTTGCATGTGGAGTAGAAGTGGTTTAAGGTTGACTATTTGCTTTTTGTGATTGTGTCTGTTCATGAAATTTCAATTTAGATACTTCCATGTTGCATTGTTTTGAAAGAAAAGGACAGTGGACTGGGTGATATAAACAAACACGTAAATGTCGCCAAGAGCCTCGTAGCTCAACTGGCACCTTCTGGTGTTTCTAACAAAAACATCTAGGGTTCAAATCTCCCTCCCTATATCAAAACAAACATATAAATGTCCTAATAGATGTATCTTATGGTCAACCCTTAAAATAGTAGAACAACTATTTAATGTGCTGTTTAAGGTGCATTAAATTCATCAAAGCATCAAAGAATCATAGCATAGATATAAATTTAGGTCCAAGTCAATTTATTAGTTATAAAAAAACTTTAGGCCCTAGTCAATGTAATTTTGATGGCAATCATGGTCACTATGTGCTTGGGAAATGTGAGTTTGGATGCCAGTAAAATGTCACTCCGTAAGCTGGTGAGAAGTCTGTGGGAAGTCAGATTGTATTTTGGTTTAAACCTTTGCCGTAATCTCAATGGGAAGCTTTTCTCAAAAAATTGTTCTCTTCACTGTTTCTCTCTGACTTTCTGATGTTTTTCTAATTGAATATAACACTAGATTGGTGGGTTGTTGTTTTGTTGGTACATTTAGAATAGAAATGTGACATCCACTTTGAACCACTAAACTTTATAGAGTCCAAGATGGCTTTAGAAAATGTCTTCTTAGTGTGCGTTTGGCATTGATTATTTTTGCCAGTTTATTTTACTATTCAGCTTATTTTTGCTACTATTTATGGGTCTCACTGCACTTTTTGGTACTATTGCCAATTTT
This sequence comes from Quercus aquifolioides, assembly GCA_019022515.1. Classification (NCBI taxonomy): domain Eukaryota; kingdom Viridiplantae; phylum Streptophyta; class Magnoliopsida; order Fagales; family Fagaceae; genus Quercus; species Quercus aquifolioides. Next base: position 5,655 of record JAFHAW010000236.1, on the reverse strand, counting down.
ACCTTTATCTACAGTACTTTCAGCAAAAAGTTTTCAGTTTCAGTTAAATAAGCTGTTCTCAAACGGACACTTAATGAAAGAAAATTGACAAATCAAAAAATTGTTGATAAGGCCTCCACAGAACCCATAAATGTATTTAAAGAATATTCTTACAATGTACTTGAGAAAAGAAAGACATTCTTACATTCTCGAGAACATTTTATGGGTTACCTGCTCTCTAAACTATTGGAAGAATTAAGCCATTAAATCTTATGCACATGCTAATATTTCATGTGACCTATTCTGAAGTTCTTGTAATTTAAGTTGAACGCTGGCTGTCTGCACTCCTCAATGCTTAGGTTGTTTTTTCTGAAATCATTTGCAGGATTATGGGATAGACTTTGCTGATGAAAATCATCCCATTAAGGCATTTCAATGTTGTTGTGGAAGTGAAGTCTGCCGAGACAAGAAACATAAAAGGTCAGTTTATATATATATATAGAACATAATGTGAGGCTAATGTGAATATATATAATATTTTGATAAGTATATTTGGACAGAAGAAAGAACATAATGTGATTATATTTATTTAATTTGGTTTTGAACAAAAATCCACTGATCTGTTTATGCCAATGAGCTCTATAGCTCACATGACAAATTGCAAGGTGGAGGGTGAGGTCATGGGTTCAATACACACGGCATGCATGTGTAATTACCAGTTGCCACTAAAAAAAACATTGATCTTTCTGTTAAGTCTGGGTGTTTGTTTCAGCATTTTATTGTGACTCAGTTTGAGTGAGAAAAGCTGGATAAAGGATAACGAAATTGATTCTCCCTCGCTTTGTGTATTTCATTATTAGGCAGCAGTGTGGCTTTACCCGTAACTGTTCTCCTGCAGGAAATAGTTACCCTTAAATTTCTTTATTCACTTTTGATAGGTTGATGTATCATCAAAGTTTGAGCATTTGAAAGAAAAGAATCACAGGAGACTGGTTTGAGTGAGAAAAGCTGGATTAAGGATAACAAATTTGATTCTTCCTCGCTTTGTGTATTTCCTTATTAGGCAACAGTGTGGCTTTACCCCTAACCGTTCTCCTGCGGGAAATAGTTACCCTTAAATCTCTTCATTCACTTTTGATGGGTTGATGTATCATCAAAGTCTGAGCATATGAAAGAAAAGAATCACAGGAGACCGTGAAATCATCTTTCCTTTCTTTTCACTTTTGTGGCTCTCTTTCATCCTTAAGAGGTTGAAGTTGGAGTTCTCGTGTTTCGTTAGAACCTGGAATATTAATGGGAATTGTAATTTCAGAGAATTATTTTGAAACCAACAATCTGGCTTTACTGAATTTTCAAGAATATACAATTCCCAATCAGAATTCCTGCATTATGGACACACCTTAGAACTACTTTCCTGCTAGACTTTTTTGACTATTTAATTTTCCATATAGATACAAAATAGTTAAGGCATACAATACCTCAACAGGATGCCTTACTTGTGGAGCATGACCATGCTCTACCTTAGACAATGCATGATTTCTCATCTGAACTCAGCAATACATAATTTAATATTTAAACTGACCAAAATTGCGAAATCAATTTGGTTGTTACTTCTATTAAATTGATGCAGCCAAATGGGCTATGTTCTCTCCTCTTCATGGTGATTAGTTAAAATAGAAAAAGCAATGAGTATATAACAATGGTTTAGCAAGAGTTTCCCCTTTCTCCATGGTTAATAGTTTTTCTTGGTCTGTAGCCATTCGTTTTTTTCCTAGGACTTCTGTTCATCACATACCGATTCCAAAAGAGATTAAGAATTGAATTTAACTTGGGACAACTTACACTGGAAAAGTGTATGTGAACAGTTTTTTACTCTTATCTCTGACAATAACATGCCTGGTGCTTAATTTTTCCAACAAAATCCTGATGCTTAGGCTTTGAATGTAAAGCAAATCTTAAATAGGAAGGTGTTCATAACATAATGCATTGCATATTAATTTGCTGTTTTCATTTCATCTTTTAAATTTACACACATCACATGATTTTTATGAATTTGGCTCATTGTCTCTCTCTTTGCCCAGCCTAAAAAAGGTGGATCTTAAACAGAAATCAAGCTGTTGCTTTCAATTATCTTTTGAGAACTTTGGACCTCCCAAACACCTCAAAGGGCCCAAATAACTGAAAGCCTTAACCATGATATAGGGAGAGAGAATACATGGTGCATTATGCTTTGTTTCAAATCTGACACTAAACAATTAATTTAGTTTGGCATTTCTTAATATCTTCTTTCCTGATCACTGTAAAATTTTCTGTAACAGGAGCTAGATCAATGGGTATAACACTTAGATGAATAATTGACAAGATCATTTTCTGAAGGACAATTCTCTTTTTTCTGCAACTTCCTACCAATTAATACAGAAGTAACTACAAGAACTTTCATGAAGAGAGATTTTTTTTATTCCAAAGATAAAATTTTGGAGATGTCTGAGGATATTTTGGGAAGTTTAACGATGATATGTTTCACTATATCATACATAGAGCTTTTGAATTTCTGTAGTTGTCCCTGTCAATTTTAGAGCGGAAGCAGCCACATGGAGAGTATTTGTGAGTATTTTCAATATCCATTCGAGTCCTCTATTTGTTCCTCATCCAACTTTTTAGCTAATTGGAAAAGGCGAGGCATTTAAATTTCCTTCTCAAATAGAACTTTATAAGTTCACTGAGGTATATGTATTGACGGTATGCAATAAATTTTATGCCTGCAGGTTTGTTTTTGGCTCAAGTCCCTCACACATTTGTTATAGCATACCACATGGAGCAGAACTGATGCATGTCCTACAGCAGACTGACTTTTTTAGGTGTAGATTTTATGCTTTTTCCCTCCTTAGAAATATTTTTTTTCTTTTTTTGAGAAACTCCCTCCTTAGAAATCAGTTGCACAAATTCCTGCTCCATTAAAGCATACAATTGATTTCTCCTACTGTTTGAGCTGCATTGTGCCTAACATCTTTTTATCTTTTTGAAGAAATCAAGCATTCGGAATTTTTGTCTACATCTAACAGCCTATCTTGTTGGCAATTCTCATTGAAGTTTTTTATTTTATGGAAATTTTTTTGACTATGTGTTTGTTCAAGATTTTAATACAAGGTTATCATGCCATGAGTCTTTGCCTATTGACTGTCTAAGATTGCTTTTTTAGCTACTGGACTCATGATACCACCGAAGAATAATTTAATTTAACTTGGTTTCGTGTGTGAGGACTTAGTCAAGATATATGGATTATAGGTTTTAAATCTTGTTCTAGAGACTTGAAGATTACAAGTGGATGATTTGGCGGAAGACAAAGTTTGGCTACAAACTTCGTTGTAGTGATTGACTACAACATCCACTAAAAAAATTAATGTCTATATATTTTGAAAATCTAACTGTTGGATTACATGTACTTTATATTCTTAACACGCATATCAAATTTTTTGCTAATCGGATATTATTTACTATTCAATTTATAAAGTTTTTTTTATGCATAATTTCAGACTAAAAACTTGAAATTTAAAATTTTGTTTGATGACATAACTATTGATTTTTTTATCTTTTGGAAATTTTGCAAGTATGGGGGATATAAGAAAATGTAATCCAATGGTGAACTTGTTAAAATTCATATCCAAAAAAAAAATATTAAGTGGAGTTGTAGGCTTGTAACCACTAACTACAATTAAGTTTATAATCAAACATTATCCTTTGGTGGATGTTTTAGCACTATTTTTATTAATTAGATTGGAAAGGTTTTTCATAATTTTGAATCACCTCTCATTTATTGAAATACTCATGCTCGAATGAATTATTAAATATTATTGTCCTATTACGTGTCGTCTTCTATTGAGTGACAAAGGGAGCACGACTTCCTTGGAATCAAATTTGGGCATGTCTTCCAAATGACCTACTGTGGTTTTGAATTTTAGATAAGTTTTCACTCTTTGACTGTATAATATTAGTGCCATTTGCAAACCATGGCTTTCAGTTGCATTTACACAATTGAAAAAAACCCTAAGCTCTCGATCTCAAAAAACTCTCAGACCACTCTCATCTCTCAAGCTACCTCTCGATCCAACCCTCAACTCTCAAACTCCTTCCCTCACTTCCACCCTCTCTGAATCCCCTTCCTCCCTCCGCTCTTCCCTGCTCTCCATTCCCTTCTCATCGATCGGTAACACACACACTCTCTCTCTCTCTCTCACACACACTTTGCATTGTCTCTATATGCAATAATGTTAAGATGGGTTTGATTCACTAATTTTGAGTTGGGTTTGTAGGCATTTGTTCATAGAGAAGAATCGGCGCCGACAAAGCCTTGGGTCTCTCCCTCTCTCTCTCGAACTCTCAATCTCACTCAAGACACTCTCGCAAGGCTGACTAACAGTAAGTTTTTTAAATTGTTTGTTTTGATTTGTGTTTTAGGGTTCCCATTTTTGGTTTAGGGTTTCGATTTTAAGTTTAGGGTTTTGATTTTCGATTTTGGGTTTAAATGGACTTTTTGAGGGACAAGCTTCATGGGATTTTGAAAAGTAAATAGTTGTGCCCTAAAGGTTAGGTGACCGACTTCCAATCCAGGTGAGATGGTCTAAAATTTGGATTAAAGTTTTACTGGAAAGGACTAAGCTGTTACCTTTTTTCATGTTTGGGTGTTGGAAATCATTTTCAAGATATAGTTGTTAGATTAAGCTTTTCTAATTCTTATAAAAAATGAGGATAATTACCCCCATATAATGCCTTCATTTTTTAGAGAGAAGGAAGATGTGATATTTCAATTAGTTCTCCACCATGATTTTTTTAGATAAAATAGGATTAATCTCACAATTTATTTATTGCATTTTAACTTGTTATCGCTCCGCAAAAATTTGGCTTCCAGCCAGTTACAATGTTGAGTATAATGTCTGAAACTGACCCAAGTAACCCACAAATAAAAGCCTGGAACATTACTAACCATGTTAGTTTTGGTCTGGTCTTCCTGCAAAAGTTGTAAACAACAATCATTAACTGAAGCGGCATAAGCATATATATATATAGCTTCCATTATATTTTTCCTCTTCCCTATGTTTTATTTTCGTAAATTACAGATTACATTAACAAAATGTAAAATCATTAGAAGGCATATCCTAAAATGCCAAAAACATTTTGAACAAGTAGATATATAATCAAAGTAGAATGCAATATTTATTTAATGGGATTTTTATACCAAAGAAATAGCTTTTATATATGTATTTGAAGAACAACACCTTTCAAAGATGAGAGCAAGAGGAACCCTGAAGGCAGTGGCAAACAACATACGGTAGGCAAAAAGGATCCTCAAATTCACTCCATTTTCTGATACAAGTTTGTATAGTATATTCATCCCTGCATATACAATCTGAACTACTACCATTAAAATCCCTGGCTTCGAGCTTTGTATTACATTACATAGGTACCCCATCTTTTGCATATATTGTATAGTACTCTAAGAGAGAGAGAGAGAGAGAGAGAGAGAGAGAGAGAGCAATTTGGATATCTAAGGCTTAGCAGTTATAGAGACCGAGAGGCCTGATTCATGCGGTGCATGTTATGCCCTCACGTCACTTCAAGTCCACTTAGCCTCCACGTATGGTTGCCAAGAGACACGTAAGAGAATCTTCCTTGGACTCC